>PVIR01040551.1:0-13274 GCA_004026965.1 Petromus typicus | reverse complement strand
TTTTTGTTTTCTATTTTATCTCTTCTATTTATTTTTAAAAAGAAAAAACAATTTTCCCTCTAGGCATGAAGAAAATATTACACAAGGATTCTGTGAAAGCCAAGATGGAAGATGTCCCAGGGTAGTATTACTAAAAGGTCAAAGTATTTTAATAGCAAAAAAAATCCTTTAATAAGTGGAAACTGATGTTCTTATGGGGAAAAAAATATACCTTGACACTTATTACACACTATACACAAAAAGTCACTCAGAATTGGTGAACAATCAAATGTGAAAGTTTAACTATCAAAAAACTGTAACTGCACTGTCCATTGTGGTAATCTCTCACCATCTGAGATTACTGTCCTCTTTAGCTGTAGCTAGTAATATATAAATTATGTTAAAACTTTGAAAGAAACACTGGTCCTCAAAGATTCCATTCCAAAAATTGAATATATCTCATTAATAGCATTTATATTGATATGTTAAAAATAATATAATTCCAGGTATGACAGATTCAAATTTTTCTACTTCTTGCTTGTTTAATGTGACTGCTGAAAAAATCTTCAATTGCATATATAAGTCATACAGTATTTATATGAAATAGTATTGAACTAGAAGAAAACAAAAAGTTAAACAGTCATAAATAGAAAAATATTCCTTAGTTAAGGGGTGAAAGAGTGAGCTTCAAGATAGTTTTATCAACTACCATTTATTAAATTAGTGATTTCTACTTTTTAAAGAGATAGTAAGGAAACTGGCCATATTGGTCATGTCTGTAATCCCAGCTCTCTAGGAGGCTACAAGTTCAGGCATCACTTGGGTAATAAGAATCCTCTCTCTCTCTCTCAAAACTAAACTAAACTAACCACCTGTGGAATTGTACATGGAGTTCAGTATGAAGGCCCTATCACCAGTATGACAAAATAATAATAATTAAAAATCAATCACTTTTCTGATATATATATATATATATATGCACACATATCATAAAAAGACATATTTAGAGAGCTCTTTCAACTAAAAAAAAGAGGTCATGCAAAGCAGTTTTTAAGGTGGACAAATATGTGAACAAAAGCATCAGAACAGGATCCTCAGCAGTGTAAACTAAACCATCAGAGAATCTATATCAAAACCTTCAGAGAAATTAGCACAGAAATGCCTGACATAAAAAGAATGCTAGATCGAAACAAAGCAGAACTGTACACTCGAGGTGAGATAGTAAGATGACAGAGCTGCCAAGAAGAATTTGATTTCATTATAAAGACTAAGCTTTCATAGTAACAGATATGTTACCATTAACTATGGACTATAAAAATGAATACACAGGCTCACAAAAGCATATATGTTTCTATGTGAATAACCCTTCTTTCATAATAAGCAAAAGATGGAGACAAATGCTCATTAATGCAATAGAGAACTATTAAATTAGGTAGTAATTATACTGTGAATTAATCATCAATAATAGTGAATGAGCTATTCAACCATGTTATGACATGAATAAATATCAAAAATATTTTTGAATGACAATTCTAACAAAAACATAGATACTGAATGTTATTATTGACAGAGAATTCTAGACAAGACACATGAAACTCAGACTTACAGAAAACATGTCATTGCCTGTGATCCTGCATTGCAGAAGTTTTTAGAAAAGCACACAAAGTAACTTAGAAGACTATATAAATACCCTGCTCTTGAATATGATGTTAGTTGCATGAATAAATATAGCATTAGGTATGGCACGATTGTGTGCCTGTCATCAAAATATACACTTCAAATGAGTGCATTTCATAAATTCAATCATATCTCTAAAAGATAAGATAAATCTATTTCCTTTAAAAAAAATAACTACACTGATATGAGCTTCTAATGTCTACAGTGAACTATCAAGAAAAGCATTCAACACATTATCTGATATGTTATACAAACTGAGAGAAATCATGGCCACCCTGTGAATGGAAATACAGAATGCAGTCTAGCTATTTGATCTCAGAGCGCATGTGCTAGATCTGCACCACACAACTTCTTACATTGTTGTTGAAAGTTATACACGACTAGAGGCTACTCCATAGTCACCATGATTTACATCAACATCTAGGATACAGCTGGACTTTGATCAGAAAGGCCAAATTTGGCGGTCTACATTCCCTGATGGAATGACTTCTAGGTGGAGCCACTTCTATTTTTTTTCTAGAAATACTCAAAACATTGCTAAGAAAAATAAGATTATATAAAATAAGTAAAGAAGGAAATAAGTCATCTTGAGCCATTATTAAAATTAAATATGCAGCTTAGTCTTTCACAACATGTATAGACATCAAGGACTTAATAGCAATAAAATGTGCAGGTTTCTAGGCACCCTGCCAGAAGTAAAAGAGAGCATTCTAGTGTTAATGACCCTGGCTATCCATACAGAGTGGAGCACAACAAAAGAGGGAGATATATGGTGCTACTTGAGAAGGACAATCTTATTTTCACTTTTACAAACAGTGGCATTAAAATACGAATCCAACAAGAAGTTAAACCTATGTTTAAAAATACTGATCAAGTGAAAATATATCTAAGCAAAAAACTAACCTTCCCAAGCAAGAAAAACTGTAAAAATCTATGTCATAAAAACTAGATGTTTCTAAAACTACTGAACATAGGATATGATGTTACAGTTTCTTCAGAACCAGAAGATTAAATATTGATGGCCGATCAATAGATGAAGCACCTGAGGTGACATGTTAAGTGATTGTAAATTGGACTTTAGACAATGACACAAAGTCCTCCTCAAGTCCTTGTTCAGTTGGCTGTAATGACAGCATTTGTTAAAAATGGTTTTGATTTTTGTAATTCAGTGAAAAATCAAAAAGTTGATTCAGCTCTGAGAAAGCCTTTTTTGAAACAGTTGAACTTTTTCACCATTAAAGATGAATCTATGCCCCTTTTCTTCCTTGAAGCATCTGTTTTATGGGAGGTACACCCAGGGTGTAGCAGGCACTATAACCAGGGAACATATGCCACAGATCCACAGACGAGGCCTGCACTTGCCATTAACACTAGGTTTTTGTGCCATCTTGAAATAAACACATTAAACATTAAAAACATTCTGTGGCTCTGAAGGTAGTCATTTTATGAAGGGCCCTGAGATTAAACACTTGGTTATCTATCATTTTTTCCCCAAACCTATGGGGATTCTGAAAATAATTCTTTTGTATGTCTATTTTTTTTACAAGCTGTGTCCTAGATCCTTAGTTGGTACTGTCATTAAAATATTCAGTCAGCTGTGTAAAAACAGAAGGATTGTGGATTATATCCTAGAGGTAACCCCAAATTGTCACTGTCAGATAAGTAAAACTGACTCTTGGCATCAACTATATTCAAAGAAGCAAAAATACCAGTAGAAATGAAGATAATAAAATGTTTTATGTTACAAGTGAACCAGAAAGATTAATTTGATATGCTTATGTATTAGGAATGGTCAGATGTACTCCCACCAACAAACTTTAGCTCTGTAGCAAATGAATATTTTAGGGGAGAAATGAATAATTTATAGTAAATTCATTCAGAGAAGTACAAATTTAGGAAAATTACACTATTTTTATATGTACCGATCATATTTCTGTCTCTAGGACAAAATACTTGACATCCACAAGTTTAAGGAAAGATCTATTTGTCTCAGGTTTGGTCCACTACTGGATGGTTCTAGGGAAGAAACACTACTATGTTGTAGGGTCCAGCAGAGGAAAGCTGCTTACCCCATGGATGCCAGGAAGTGGGAGCAAGCAGAGAAGGAGACACACTCTTCAGAGTCACATTTTCAGTGACCCACATCTTCCAACAAGGCCCCAGAGTCAACTGGCCAGGGTCTGAAACCCTTAAAACTGTGAGCTAAAATAAACCTTTCCTCTTTATAAGTTGGTTGTCTAGATTATGTTGTTACTATAATATGAAGCAGATTACTGCAGTGCTTATATATGACTTATTATACAAAATAATGTCCAATTTGGAATATTTTGAGTGGAGTGTCTGGATTTTATTTTCAGTTAATGAAAAAGGGAATGGCTCCCAGAAAATAGTGCTTCTGGGTTATTGGAGTTAAGTCAGTCTGTAGCAGAGATAAAATTTAACTTTAACTTTGGATTGAGACATGACAAACAAGAATTGTCACTCCAGAGTCATAGTTCTCTAATTCTCTGGTAAAACTGACAATTAAGAATAAATTTTAATGGCCAGGGATTTAGCTCACTGGTTCCAGCATCTGCTTGGCAAGTGCAAGATCCTGAGTTGGATCCCTGTTATCATATATTACAGTGTAGGGTGTGGTGACTCACCCCTGCAATCACAGCACTCAGAAAGCAGAGGAAGGAGGATTACTGTGAGTTTGAGGCTGGCCTGGGCTACAAAATGAGTTCAGGACCAACCTCATCTTCAAAGCGAAACTCAGTCTCAAAAAACACTTTAAAAAATAAATTTTAAGAAAATTCATATAAGGTAAAAGTTCTGGCCAAATGCAATATTGAAATTAGAAGAACAAATAAGTGTTGGCAAAGAGAAATTTAGTTGGAGGGAGCAAACCAAAGTCCTCCTACAAGATGGAGAATTTAACATGGAAAAAGCTGAAAGAGAGAGAAGAAATACTGAGGCACACCACAAGTTTGATCCTATGATAAGAGTTTGTTGAAAACTCTATTTGACAATGGAAATTATAGCGTTCCCCCAAGTGATCATAGTGACCATATTTAAAGACCTACATTAAGTCTCATATTCATTTCTCAATCTATTATGTTTCACTGACTTGGCCAACTTCATCATTTATCAAACATATTTCAGGTGCCTATTTTGTGCCACTTTTTTAAGGATCTTGGGAGCATCAGTAAAAGAATAAAATGCAACCACATAAATCATGATGAAAGATTACTACAGTATGAGTGGAACTGGCTTGTTTGAAATGTGGCTAGAGAAGAAGTAGGGCTGGGCTACGGGGTGGGAAAAGCCTGTGAACAGGGTTTGAGTCCCATGATAAACCGCTGTTTGTTCATATGATTACCAAAGAAACATAGAAGGTGATTCTGACCTCATCATAGCAACATGGATTCTGCTGAGTGTATTCTTTCTTTGTTCTGCTTTCTTACCTGGTATAGATTAGAATATCTCCAGAAATGCTCTTTGTCTAGGGTGGAGAAAAGGAAGGGTTCTGCCCTTTGCTTACCTTTGTTCTTCTATAGCTGAGAGATTAGCCTGCACGCTCATCTTTCCTTCCCCAGCACGCTCTATAATACATAGTGGCTTATGTAATCCAGTTTTACCAATAAAATCATCATTTTAAGCTTATCTTTCCTGCATTAACATCCTCCATGTGAGTCTGAGTTGCAAACCCCAAATCCACACATGTGATAAGTCATCATCATCACTGTACCCTGAGCTTCCTCAACTCACTCTATGAAAGCTGAGTTCACTCTTCTCAGTAAGTGGAGTGAACACAGCGCAGTTTCCTAGGATAACAGCTTTGGTGTCCTCAGGGATCCCTTATGGCCAGTTTCACATAATGTCCTGTCAACCACCAGATCTAATCTCCATCCAACAAGCCAGCAGCATCCGATATCCTGTTTTCTGTTAGATCTCATAAACTCCTGTTTTTCTAATATCTGGATATAGTGCTTTCTTTTGTCTTAATTTTTGTACTCCAAATTTCAGGCAAAATGAATAATATTCAGAGTCCAAATCACAGAGAGCAGGAGAGCCAGAGATGAAAATAGCCCTGTTTCTATCCACAGGGGACCCTTTCCTGTCATCTATCCCATGTCAGACCCTAGCTTTCCATATTAAATACAAAACAACATTAAGCTATCTCAAGGATTATCCTAGCACTCAAAATTTATCATGGGTTTTACCAAAATTGAAGGTAAAATATGCTATTGAATTTTTAAATTAAGTATTCTCTCAATATTTTTTATTCCAAGTTGCACACTGGCTGAAGAAATTCGAATAGGATTCCAAATTGTCTTGCATCGAACTTTCAAATGGGTCTAAAAAGAAAGCAGTATGAGCAATATAAATGATTTGAAAAATCTACCAATATTCATCCATTGTGATTGCTCCCATATAACCTGTGTCTGTCTCACTACATAGTGTTCCAGGATACTCATACTAATAATACCATGGGAGTGGAATGTAGCCCCCAGACTGGACCTGGTGCCATAAGTGCCAACCATGTGCCCGTCATGGTCTGATATTAGATTGAGACAAGCCAGGTACATTCTGGCATGGAGAAAAGTTGTTGTGGTCCTGACCACCAGACGCACCACTCTCTCAGACCCAAGTGGCAAGTCTCACCAGTCTTGCTCTTGGCTCTGACCGTGCTTCTACACATAAGTCCCTAGTAAGGAGACACCATGTAATCCACTCTGTGTAATCTCTTTGTTTCTTTCTCGAGCCTTCAGACACCTTCAACTTTTTTCTTTAACTTTTTAAGTGACTTTATTTTTTTATTTTATTTTTTGATTTTTATCAGGACATGTTTACAGTGCATAATAATATTTATTCTAGGGAGTTGGTACACGTACATAATACATCTTAATTCTTTTTTTAATCTTTATTGGTACATTACATAAATGCATCATGATTGCACTCCATAATGGGGATTTGTACCAGTATAAGACACAACTTAATTCTCATTTTTTCCCATAGCCCTACCCACCCTACCCCCCCATGTACATAAAATTTGTTTCCTTACTTTTTTGTTATAATCTCATTATTTTTCTCCATTCACCCTATTTTAATTTGAACATTTTCTATTTCACAATATATAACATACAATTCTAGGACTCATTTACATCTTTATTTTCTGATACCAGAGAAAAGATGCAATATGTACCTATCTGTGCCCTATTTATTTCACTTATGAGGATATCCTCAAGGTATGTCCATTTAAGTATAAATGATTCAAACTTATCATTTTTTATGGCAGACTAATACTCCATTCTGTAGAAGAACCACAACTTCTTTATCCAGTCTCCACTTGATGGACACTTGGGTTGTTCCCAAGATGTAGCAATCACAAATTGGGCTACTATAAACATGGGTGCACATATGTCACTGTGATATGAGTCTTTTAATTCTTTCGTGTATATACCTAGCAGACACCATCAACTTAACAGCAGTTGGTTCTATATCATGTTCTACCTTAAGCATACAGTGTACATGCACATATATACACATACACACACAGTATAGATGGTCACTCATAATAACAAAAATTTTTACTGTATATTTAATTTACTAAATTTCTATGAAGGAATAGTCTTTGATTTTATTAAGTTAAATGAATAGCAAGAATTAAACTACCTGTAAATTCAAAGGAAAAATCTTCTAAGAACATGTGACACATAAGGCAGCTGTCTTCACAGGAGGAGAGTGGTTAAGAACATTGAGTGTCAAGAGAGCAAAAGATGCCACGTGTTTATTTACCAATTCCTCACATAAATCCATTTAAAATATATCACATAAATGTATTCAAAAGCCCAGTTACCATAAAAATGACCATTAAACATTTCAATATGCATCATTTCAAAAAAATACAAAGAGGACAAAAGGCAAAATAGCATACCTGCCTCCCGTCTTTCTATCCTTCCTTCCCTCCCAGCTCTGTCAACCACCCCAGGACCTTCCTCGAGGCTGCTGCACTCGGATTCTCCTGACTGGAAGCCTTCTGTGATTCCTGACTGTTTCTCCAAGATTGCATTCTCCAGGAACGCATCCTAACCTCCTATATAGGCAGCTGATATTTCTTCAAGCACCTCTTTCACTGTCACATGCCATCGTAGTTTTACAAAAAGAACACTGAGCTGCATGATTCTGTTGGCTTTGCTTATTTATTTATGTTATTGTGATAAGAACATGTAACATGATGTCTCCATCTTAGCACCTTTTTAAGTGTACAATACATTGAATATAGCAAAAATCAGAATAGCTAATTGATAAGAACAAATAATCATACGTTAATATTTTTATCTCTTCTACAGAGACTTTCTGAGTTTATTTTAGAACTTTGCATATGTTGAATAACAGCTCCCCACTTTCCCCTCCTGGACTCTAGTTCACACTAATTTCTGATTCCTTGAGCTTCATTGGATTGTACTCTTAATATAAGTAAAATCAGACATTGCTTTACTTCTGATGTAACATAACCCCTGAGCTCATACTTAGGAATGTGTTTGTCTTTTTTTTTCTAAGACTAAATCACATTACATTGTAAATATAAGCCACATTTTCTATATTCATTCATCCACTGAAGGAATTGTGGTTTACTGGCATGTCTTGACTATTGTGAACGGTGCTGTAATGAGTGTAGGAGCACAGACACTCCTTTAAGAAACAGTTCATCTATATCTCTCCCCCAAATTGAGTTCAGCCCTCCAGGTTTAGAGATCCTGCAGCAATAAATTTCCTGCAATTAATAGGTGATGAGATAGAAGTTGATGAAATTAAAATCTGCTCCCCAGTGTAGTACACTTCACAGTTCCCTATGGTTCAAGGTGAGTCTTTATTTAACAACTTGCATTTTCTAGAATGAGAAGAATGATTCCAGCAGGTGAATTAATACAGGGTTCTCTGTGTTGGCAGTGAGGTCTGCTCCATGTTTATATTTTACTTTTTCAGGTATTTATGAAATACTATGATTTGTTCAGTATTTTAAGAGTACTATGTTCAGGGCTGGGGAATTAGCTCAGTGGTTCTGGTGCCTGTCTTGCAAGCGCAAGGACCTGGGTTCAATCCCCAGTAACCACATACCATACTGGGCATGAAGACTCAAGCCCAGTAGCAACCAGTACCACATACCACAGTGCCAGGTGTGCTGGCTCATGCCTGTAATCCCAGCACTCAGGAGGCAGAGGCAGGAGGATTGCTGTGATGTGAGTTTGAGGCGGAGTTCAGGGCCAGCCTGAACCACAAAGCAGACCCTGTTTCAAAAAACCTTAAAAAAAAAAAAAAGAGGACTATGTTCTCCAAATCACAGGCTCTTGACACTTCATTTCAGAGTATAACTCTTAAAATTAGGCCGTTATCACAAAACTGATGATTAATATAACAAGAATAAATTGTACATTAAATTTACATTGAATCTAAAGATGGAAAAGTATTACTTTATGGAAAATTGATGACCATTACCCTCTATACATGAATGAGCAAAAGAACTCTAATCATTGAGTACCAACAAACCTCAAAGGCCGTACTAATTAAGAAAGCATATCAGGTCCATGGTAGACTTTTATAAATTCAATCTGTAATCACCTTTGAATATTAGGATCTTCTTAAAAATTTCTACCACACAAATACCTGTTATGAAGAATTAAATCCACTTTGTAGTTGTATCTGGAGATGATGATAATTTTGTACTATTTATCTATATATCCATTTGTCTACTGACAGCTTCTGACTTCAAAATAAATTTTCAATTTTTCAGTAACATGATGATTCAAAAACCTACCCATGTATATTGGGAGCCGTTTCCTACAGTGTCATGGCTGCCCATGCAGGAGAGAAAAAGCCGGCCTGATTTCTGGAGCAGAGCCCAACATTGTCTACTTTCCTCAAGGATAATTACTGTCTTTACCAGATTAAACTAAGAACCTTTACACACCCTCATACCAGATTAAATTGATAATATTGTCAGCACACCCCACCCACCAGTTCTTTCACTAACTTTTTTCTTTTCTGTACACGTGAATGAAGCTAGTCAGCTCATGGGTGGTACTTAAGAAATGTATAAAAGAAGGCTGTTAAATAAATGCAGCATTCATTCGGTATTGACTGATGAGCCCTTTCAAGTCCTGTTGTCCTGTCTTTACTTACTTCTCATCCTAGCCCCTCTGCTCAGTCACCCCATTGCTCTGTCCGGTTGACACCGCCATACCCAGCGGTGAGACCCCGGCACAAGTAGCAATTCTTTTTCATTAATACACTATTCAATAGGCTACTTGAGCTATTAAAATATTTTTACAAAGCAAGCTTTGTGTTAATGATTTCACTCAAATCATTAAGCTAATGTAAGTGCTTGGACCAGGCTCAGTGCCGGCACTGCTAAACCATGATGTGTAGTATAATAAGTGCATTAAATATACTTTCAAAATGCAGTATCTTTAGCCTCTGATTGATTTACCAGGATAAAACTCTATGCTGTACAAAGGACCACCTATATGTATGTATGTGTGCATGTGTATGTTTTAAAATGTATGACTCTATACTTATTTACAGCAAATACCATGTAGTATACACTTTAGAGTGTTCTTTGGAGCTTATATTTGCTGTACTACATTATTATAAGATATAGGTAGATCATAATCACCAATAATATTTACTTTTCTTCCATGAACAAACTACAGATTGCTTTTATAAAAACTAAAATATATACGTGCTAGCTAGGAGGGTGAAAATATGTTTTCACATTAGTTTTAGAAAATATCATATCTGTGATTTTAAAATAGGGCTCTGTTAACAGGTTGTAGGAGAAGCTGGAAACTACTGAGTGAGCCATAGAAGGCACTGCTGTGAGAAGCTCCTTGTGGTGGGCCAAGTCTTTTCCTCTTGAAATTGCTATGCTGACCTTCTAGAACCAGGTGAAGTATGGAAGATTTCTCAAAAATCTAAAATAAATCAAAGATTTGATACAGAAATGAAAAAGTAATTATGGGATAGGTTCAGGTTTTTCAGAGCAAAGCTAGTAAAATCCAGTCTAAAGTGAGTAAAAATCTTAAAGATATATTAAAAAGGAAAATATTGAGAGAGGAAGACATAAGGCTATGTTGGAGAGATGGGAGAGGCTAAGGAGAGATGCAGAGGCAGGCAAGGGGAGAAAGGGGCAGGAGTAAATAAAGAAGAAAAACAGCAAAGGTTAGAACAAAAGAAAAGAAATACAAAGATAGAATAGCTTTTAAAAATACAAATAAAGCAGTGAGTTCAGGGATGGAGTTCCTAGTAGCTTCCAGTCTTGAGTTTCATTCATCTATTCTACAATCTGGATGTGTGAGTGCAGGCATCTGCACACATTCTGTGTGCAAGTGTGTATATGAACATGTGTGCATATGCATGCATATAAGTGTGCCTCCACGTGTGCATTTGTGTGTAGGTTTGTATATGTGTGTATATCATATGTTTATATGTGAATATATGAGCACTATGTGAAAAACTTTCCATGAAGTTATTCAATTTACCTTTACATTTTTATTACTGTACGATATTAGTATCAAATGATCGTATTCCTTATGAGGAGTCGATACATATATATAATGTCTGTTTTTCATCTCTTTCTTCTCTTCTCCTGCTCCCCTCCCTCATTCTCTTGATATTCCATTTTGTACAAACTTGAAACTAGTGTTTGTCAGTTTCAAGCCAAAAACAATTTTAGATGTACTTTATTATTTTTCAATATCTTGTCCACACTATTCTTAAGACAGTGCTCAGAAGTATTAATCTGTTATATACATGTGTTCACACTAAAAATAAAAACTGAAGTACATGTATGTGACTTTATTCCATCCTGTTCTCTAGTTACAAGGTGAAAAACTGGTCTCTGCTGTAGACATGGAGCAGATTTTGGGTAAGTACTTTAGCCCCTTAAGCCTCAGTATTCTTTGAGAGAGAGAGAGAGAGAGAGACATACAGAGAGAGAGAGAGAGCTAGACATCTATTAATCGTAACTTTGAAAGTAGTATTAATTCAAGAAGGAGAATAGAAACCCTAAATACAAACCTATTGAAAAGGATATTTGATATATTATATCTGATAATATATAGTATGTCTATATGATAAATAGCATTATGGTAATTGGCTAATGCATGGGGAAAATTTCAAACTTATATTACTCCATAGAATTTGTTCTTATGAATTATAGACAATCCAGTCATGGTGTCACATGACTATAATCCCAGAACGCTTAGAGAGTGAGGCAGAAGGGCTGAAAGTTTGATCCATTATAGGCAGTTTATCAGCTTAACAAGACCATGTCTCAAGTTTTAAAAAAATTGTAAAGCCTTGGAATGTAGCTCATTATGAAGGTGATAAATTCAATCCCAGCACCAAAAAATTAGACTAAATTAAAATGCAAAAAGGGATATGAAAATCTTTAAGGTCTTATTTAAATAGTAATATTTTTCAGTAAGACAAAAATTTTTTTTCAAATATCAAAATCTGTGAAAGAAAAAGAAAATTGACATATATAAAACATCTATAGATTATGAACATCACAAGAACAAAACGTTAAGATTAATTTTAAAATAAGAGGCATATTTAGATTGCTAATAAAACTCTTCCATATAAGGTAAGACAAATGAAAATGCAAACTAACACAAACACCAAAAATTTATGCCTTAAAGATTATTTTAAAATAATTAATCATATGAAAGAAAATGTTCAAATCTCGTTGTGTGATGAATATGGCAAAGGGAACTTTCAAAATCCCTAGCTGTTGCTGTACTTGAGATTACTTATTTTAGTTCTGTCAGATTTTGCATCATATGTTTAAACTACACTTTGCATTTGTTCATACACAAGAATGTCATATCGAGTTGGTCAACTGACAACTGTGATTGAGAGACACTTTGCAAATCTATGGTAAATGTCTGGTTTGGCGACATATTTTGTTTGAAATTATAACAAAATCATGTGTGAGACCCTGTTTCAGTCCTAAGACAATGGCACTTCATGAAGTTTTCTTTTCTTTTTGTGTTTCATTTTTCTTTCTTCCAGTTTTTTTGGGGGTGTCGATTTCTTTTCTAAGCTCCATGTATCACTTTGACTAATTTCTTCAGCTTGTCATAAATTTAATCTAAAGCCCAGGCTATTGTTATCATTTTTTTTCAGTCTATATGACTTTCTTTGGTCATTATTAGTGTGGGCCTGCTAATGAAGAGTTCTTTGCTTGCTTTGCCTTTAAAAGCTCCAATTGCACCTCTCCAATGACTAATGATGTTGAGCATTTCTTCATATACTTCTTAGCTGCTCTTACTTCTTCCTCTGAAAAATATCTATTCATTTCAGATGCCCATTTTTGAATTGGGTCATTAAATTTGGGTGGGTTGATTTTTTTTTTAGCTCTTTATATATTCTAGATAGTAGTCCTTTGTCTGAGGAACAGCTGGTAAAGATCTTTTCCCACATTGTTGGTTGCCTTTTTGCACTGTTGGTGGTTTCCTTTGCTGTGCAGAAGCTTTTTAAAAGAATGAGGTCCCATTTGTTGATTTCTTCTGCCAATTTTTGTGCTATAGAAGTTTTGTTCATGAAGTCTTTCCCTAAGCCAGTGTCTTCAA
>PVIR01040550.1:0-13284 GCA_004026965.1 Petromus typicus | reverse complement strand
TGGCCCTGAGCTCAGCCTCAAACTCACATCACAATCCTCCTGCCTCTGCCTCCCGAGTGCTGGGATTACAGGCGTGAGCCACCACGCCCGGCACTGTGGTATGTGGTACTGGTTGCTGCTGGGTGTGGGTCTCCACACTCAGTATTGTTATGTGGTTACCGGGGAATCGAACCCGGGTCCTTGCGCTTGCAAGACAGGCACCGGAACCACTGAGCCAACTCCCCGGCCCCACAAGGAATTTTTTTTTTAACTTTTAACCAAAATTACATTGGTCACAGAAAAACATGATCTGCATGAACCCAGCTATTATAATTTGTTGATGATATGTTACTTCCTAATATGTAAGAATAAAATTGCATTATGTTTTAGTATATTTGCTTTTTACAAATTCTCTGTGTCTACATAAAAATACTCATATTCCCTGTTAGATTTAAGGGTTTTATCGATATTCACTAGCTCCTTTGTTAATTACATAATTTAAACATTCTAGATCTCTCTGTTTTTGTTTTTGTTTTTGTTTTGTTTTGTTGTTGTTGTTTGGTTTTTTGAGACAGGGTCTCACTTTGTATTTCGGGCTAGCCCTGATCTCATTATGCGTCCCAGGCTAGCCTCAAACTCACAGCAGTCCTCCTGCCTCTGCCTCCTGAGTGCTGGGATTACAGGCTTGAGCCACTGCATGCACCAGTTGTTGTATGTGGTTACCGAGGGTTGAACCCGGGACCTTGTGCTTGGCAGCCACTCACTGGAACAACTGAGCTAAATCCTCAGTTATTGTTATTCTAAATATCATTTTTTTGTAGCCAACTTGTTTCCTTTCTCTATGTTTTGAAACATTCTCAGCTATGATCACATCAAATATCAGCTCTCTTTTGCTATCTCTTCTTTCCAGTGGATCCTAGTTGTGTGAGACTTGATTGCCTCCGCTTTCTTAACCTAGTCATAAATTACATTTCCTTTTGTCTCTGTTATATATGCTAAGAATTTCTGCAGATTCATTTTCTAGTTCATAATATCTCTTCAGCTGCATCCCATCTGCTATTTAATCTATCTGATGAGATTCCTTTATCAATCAATTATAATGTTCATTTGCACAAATTCTATTGCTTTATTTTCAAATCTTCCCAGTCATCTGTAGTGTTTTAGTCTGTATTCATTTGTGTAGGTATGTGACCCCATCTTTCATTCCTTTAAACATTTTCTCCATGATTATTTTATATTCTGCATTTCTAATTCCACCTGCTGAAGTACTAAAGTGTGTCCAAATATATGAAGTCTATTTTCTTGTCGACGCCCCCTCATCGTGGTCTGTCTCCTTGTACCCGAATGACCACTGATGGATTGGAAGCTCATAAATTGTTGCATTTAGTCTGCGGGAACCCAGATGGTCAACCCTGAGTTCCCTGGCATGTGCTCTCACTGAGTGCCAAGGGCAGCCGTTGGCCAGGAGCGACTCTGGCTCTCACTTCCCTCTGGCCTGCCCAGCCTGCCACGCACAGGGCTTATGCAGCACCAGCCTGACTCTGCTGTCCACCTGCTGCTCACAGTCTCTCCTTCAGTCTTGGTGCCCGTTGTCTTGCCACAGAGTCTTGGCACAGAGTGCTTAGTCCTTGGCAATTTCCCTCACTTTCCAGCTGCCCAGTGAGTCCCTGGAACACTGGTTTGCTGTGCTTTGGTTTTGAATCCACGCAGCGTCTGGTTGTGTTTTTCAGGAGAACTCATTCCATCATTTGGCCAGAAGTGCAAATATCATGATGATTTTGTCACCCCCACTTTATCACTGAGCCTCAGAAAATCAAATGTCTTGCTTGAGACTACACAGGAAATGAGTGGCAGTCAGAACTAGAACTCAGGCACTCTGACCTGACAGCCAGAGTGTCTCACCAGAGATCTGCTGCCCCTAAAGAAAAAATGTGTTTATGGGCCGGGGAGTTAGCTCAGTGGTTCCGGTGCCTTTCTTGCAAGCACAAGGATCCGGGTTCGATCCCTGGTAACCACATACCATACTGGGTGTGGAGACTCACCCCAGCAGCAACCAGTACCACATACCACAGTGCCAGGCGTGGCGGCTCACGCCTGTCATCCCAGCACTTGGGAGGCAGAGACAGGAGGATTGCTGTGATGTGAGTTGGAGGCTGAGCTCAGGGCCAGCCTGAACCACAAAGTGAGACCCTGTCTCAAAACACCTAAAAAAAAGAAAAAATGTGTTTCGAGGTTAGCGGTGTTGGCCCAGGCTCCGGGATAAGACTCGCAAGCGACTGAAGGGGGAGGAATGAGCAGGTTAGTCGGAAGCTGCTTGTGAACCATCCAGCCATCGAGCACCAGCTGCGGGCACAGGGGAGACAACCCAACACACTCAGCTGGCCCCGCCCACCCTGGGAAGAAGCCAGCTAGCTCAGCCCACTCCAGTTTCCATGACAACCAGGCACCTTCCATGATGAGACACGGAAGCCACAAGCAATGAGTGGAACATTCCTGAATCTTGTGTCCTCCTTACTGGTGGATCTGATGCAGCCTTGGGGACAATGTGTGGAGCGCACACGCGGGGAAACTGTGTGTGCAGGGGGGATATTGAAACTAAACACAGGGTCACTCACTGGCCATTTTCTCCCAGGCCCCAGTTAGGGGTCCCAGATTCGCAGGACCAGGGAAGCCCAGAAACACACAGGCCTCTGCCTAACACAAGGTCCTCACCCCAGCTTTCTCTGTCTCATTCAACAAGTCCTCTCGCACCTGACAGACAAGGACCCGGCCTCAGTGAGCAGATCCAAATAGATCCTAACCGCCAGGTACCACCAGAGGAGCACAGAGCCCGAGAGAGCGCAGTACGGGGAGTGCTCCTGCCAGACGGCCCGGCCCAAGGACACGGGGCTGGGCCTGCAGGGGGGACAAGATTGTAGCTGATGGCAGGGCAGGAAGAGCATGATCCGTGCAGGGAACCACCAAGGAGCAGGCGCAGAGCCCTGAACTTGCAGCTTCTCTGTAGTAGAACCAGGTGAGAGGACCAGGACCCGGGTCAGAGCTCGGGCGTTCTGGAGGTGCTGTGACTGGTCTGCATTCTTGGGGCAGTGGGGAGCGCTCAAGGGGTCTCACAAGGACGTGGCGAGGCCCTACTGTCATGACAGAACGGAGGGTGGACAGGAGTCAGGGACCCCAGCAAAGGGTCCATCGCAATAAGCAAAGCTGGGGCCACAAGAGGAGCCAGGACCAGAACTGTGGCTACCGGGATGAGAGAAAAGGTGACAGGTTTGAGGGGTGTTTGGAGGGCAGATAGACAGGTTAGTCGGAAGCTGCTTGTGAAAAGAATGACAACTTTTACTCAAGGGAACCCAGAAGTGGGGTGAGAAGAAGGGCAGCCATGACAGGCCTTTGCTTCAGGCGGCAACAGCCACTTTTCCTCAGATGCCAGGAGCTGCACTCCCTGCAGTGAATGTGACATCCAAGACCTTTCCTCTCCAGCTGGACAGAAAAGAACATTCCAGGGGCCGGGGAGTTAGCTCAGTGGTTCCGGCGCCTGTCTTGCAAGAGCAAGGGCCCGGGTTCGATTCCCCAGCGTGGTGGTTCACGCCTGTAATCCCAACACTCGGGAGGCAGAGGCAGGAGGATTGCTGTGATGTGAGTTGGAGGCTGAGCTCAGGGCCAGCCTAAACCACAAAGCGAGGCCCTGTCTCAAAAAACCTAAAAAAAAGAAAAGAAAAGAAAAAAACATTCCAGAGCTTTCTTCAACCCAGATGGAATTATACAGGAATCAAGATGCCAACTACTCCCTTACGGCTGTATGTCTGTAGCTCTGCTTAATGGAGTACTGGTGCTGACAAGACCTGCCCTCTGCCCATGTCCCCCTCCAGCCCTCTGCTGTTCATGCTCATCTCTGGTTCATGCCTCTCTCCTTGGCTAATGGTGGGGGACAACCCCGAGCTCCTGCTGGGGAAGGAACGAGGGGATCCCGCCAGGACCCAGAGCGATCCATCCATCCATCCATCATCAATCCGTCCATCCATCTATCCATCCAGATTGCTCAGGCCGGGAGTCACCCAGGTCCCGAGGGAACAGGTTAGGATCCAAACGCTTCCTCTCCCCTCTCTCCTTGTTCGTGGCCCAGTGCCTGGTCTCCAGGTCCGAAGACAGGTGCCTGCGGGACACCAGGGACCGCAGGAGCTGGCTGGGGGTTAGGACGTTTGACCTTGACCCGGAATGCAGGAATCACACCCTATCCGCAAGGAGGCCCGGTTGTCTACTGGCTGCCTTTCAAGGCCGACTGCATCTCCACCCCTCTTTCTCCCTCTTCCGCACCCCCCATCACACACAACACGCCGCCGGGGAGGGAGAACGCGGTGGGCCCAGACAGCTCGAACCCCTCCGGCCAGGGACGAGGATTCCGCGGGGGGCGCCCCGGGCCTGACCCGCGCCCTGCCTGGCGGGGCCACCCCTGGATGCGGAGGCTCCCAGACCCCGCACCGCTTCCTCTCTGGGGCGGGGCCTGGCGGCCACGGGCCAAGCGCCGTAAAATTTAAAGAGGTGAGAGAGACACTCCGCAGAAGCCGCAGAGCGCGGGGAAATGAAATAAGGCCTCCTCGGGGCGTCTGTCCCCGCCCGCGGGGCGCCCCGGAGGGTCCAGGTGCTGCCCGCGCTCGGGACCCTCCCCAGGGCCGGGCAGGGCACGCCGTCCCCAGCGTGGGAGGCCGAGGGCGCGCGGAGACCGGGACCACCAGGCCCGGGCCCCCACAAACGCGCCCCCAACCTGTCCCACGCCGTTCGCGGGTGTGCGCTGTGGGTCTGGTTCCTGCCGCCCCCGCCCTGCGCCATCCGCGAGTCCCCAACCCCCTCCCCCGTGCAGCCCCCGTCTGTCCCCCAGTGATGGATGAAGCCTTCAGGGAGCCGGCGCGGGCGGGCTCGGCTCGGGCGGAAATGAAGAGGATAAGATCTGCGAGCCGAGCCGCCCTGACACCGTGATATCCGCCCGGCTCGCCGCGCCCGCCGGCTCCAGTGATGGATCGGGCGGAGCTCCCCACCCACCCCCGGTCCGGCGCCGCGTGCGCCCCTGCGCCCCTCCAGACACGCAGCGCTGTGGCCACACACGAGGCCCCCGGCCTCTCTTACACACACACACACACACACACGCACACACACACACACACACACACACACGGCCGTCCGTGCCCCCATACACATATGGGATTGGTCTTTTCCCTTAAGATTGGCAGCGGACCTCCTGGCGCTCACAGGAAGGAAGATTTTAGCCAAACCGCACCTTCCTGGTTTGCCCATCACACTGCCCCTTCCCCGCCACAATACACGGTCTGAACAGCCGCACACCTGCTCCTGGCACGTGCTGCGGGAGGGGGTGTGGCCGTGTGGACTCGGCCTTGGGCAGAGATCTTGGCACAGGAGTTGGGTATTAACCGCCTCTTTTGTCCATCATCTTGTGGAGCCACTAAACAGGTCAAGCTGGGCACAGAGGGGCAGCTGTGGGGCCAGTATGGTCCAAGCAGCCCTCACATCAGTGTTACCATGGTTACCATCTTCCTAGCACTATCATGGAGCAACATCACTGTTACTATAGTTACCGGCATCGCGTCCCTCCCTACTGCATAGCTACCATTTGATTTCCATCTCCGTTAGCATTCACTCATGCCGTGTACGCCTTTCATCTGCTTGACTTATCTCGATTTATTTATCTAAATCTGGGGATTTAGAGATGAGGAAATCAGAGCCACCTTTGGGAGCACACGGCTGAATGGGGAGGCAGCCAAACATTGTGCAGAGCCCCCTGAAAAGACTAGCTTACCACTTCGATGGCTGGGCAGATGGAATGATCAGGTGACACCGGCAGAGAAGAAAGGCGCGACGCCATCACAGTATCTCTGTCACTGTGTGAGTGTTCCCTCTGGGCATCCTGGGCAGACAGGAGAGGCCACTTTTGGTTACACTTGGAAGCGACTTTAGTAACCCACAGTTCCTCATAGCACAAGGTTAAGAGCAGGACTCTGGGGTCAGGGTTTGAATTCTGACTTTGCCAACCCCACAGTTTAGGGCCACTGAACGCACGCTGTCTGTGCAATGACTGTTATTTTTCTCCATGCAGAGAATCACCTGTATTACCTCTTTTGGCCTCTAGAGGAGCTCAGGTTCCTGTCGTCTGTAACGACCTCATAACCCACAAGAGGACCCCAGATTATATGGGTTACAACACTTTGGAACCTTCCTTAGTCAAATCCTTACCTGGAGAAGTCACCGATACTGTTATGTGTACATGTACATGAATGGGATGATTCGTGGCTTGTTTGCATTTAACATTGTTTTCTGAGATTTGATACACTTTGATATGCAGTTTTGGACCCACTGTATTAAACACCTTAATTTCTTTATGTGCCTCACAGTTGACAGAACTTTCTGATTTTGTTGCAATTGTAAAAGATTCAACAGTGAGCATTCTGGCACATGTCTTTTTGCATATAACACCAAAACATATGCTGTATGTTCCAAAGAAAGAAAATCTTGGGTCCCTGAATGTGTTTGTGGCCAAACTGAAGTATTTCTAATGCCTTGCAAATTGCAATTTGTCATGACACTAATTAGATCTCCCACTAGCAAGGGTGCAGGACCTTCCACTTCGGCGCAGCTTACCAATCCTTATATCCTTACTCCTAGACTTTTAACTTTCTTCACATTTGAGAGATGTGATATGGTACCTTTATGTGAATTTTTATTTCCTCAATTAATAGTGAAGTTGTGCAACTTTCCACTTATTAATGGAATATTTCCATTTTCTTCCTCGCATCTTAGCTGTTCATATCCTTTGTCTACTTTTCTGCTAGTCACTTCCCTTTGTCTTCTTGGATTTAAGAATTTCTTTATGTAATCTGAATATTAGCCTTCTATCATTTTTACTTTGAAAATATTCTCTCACATTTCATGATTTTTAAAAATTATTTTTGAAGTCATGTCAAGTTTTCTTTTTTATCTTCAATAAGAATGTATACTATATAATAAATGAAGTACAGTGTGGTATTTTGATATATGTTTATATTGTGGAGCAATCAAATCAAGCTAATTAAAAAGTATCAACTGACATTTTAAAAATTTCATAGTGAAAGAATTTGTGCAATCTACACCTAGTAATTTGGATTTAAAAAATTTAATTTAGGATGTTTATATGTAGTGGTTTGGGCCAGCATTAGACACAGGAAAGGATAAAGCAAGAAAAGGGTTAAATTTTTCAGTGTTTTTCCTTTGTTTTTCTCACAAATAAAGTAAAATAAAATAGAATAAAATTGTATTGGCCAGCTTGGGGTGTAGCTCAGTAGTAGCCCACTTCCTGGCATGTGGACTGCATTTGATTCTCCAAGACTATCACAAACCAAATAAATAAAATTAAATTGTCTTGGCCGATTTGGGGTTTTATATACTTTATAAAGTTTGGTTTTTTGTTATTGTTGTTTGTTTGTTTTTGAGACAAGGTCTTGCTGTTTATAGTTCAGGTGGCCCTGAGCTCACTATGTAATCCAGGCAAGCCTCAAACTCACAGCAATCTTCCATGCCTCTGCCTCCAGAAAGCTGGGATTACAGGCATGAGCCACCATTCCTGGCATTGTGGTATGTGGTCAGCAGGGATCAAGCTTGGAACTTTGTGCTTGCAAGCTTGGAACTTTGTGCCCAAACCACTGAGCTAGATCCTCAGGCCTAGTTTAGTTTTTTGAGAGAGGATCTTGCTTTATAGTTCAGGCTGCCTTAAACTCACTGTGTAGCCCAGGCTGGACTCAAATTTGTGACAATCTTCAGGCCTTAACCTCCCAGTGCCAGGAGTATAGGGGTGCACCACCACACCCAGCCAATTTTGGGTTTTCATTCTCATAGAATTTTTCAGGTCAGTAGGCTCAGTCCCTCTAAAAAAAACTTTATTGTGTCTTTGGTTGGAATTCCATTTAATTTCCATATTCCGGAGATTTACTGTCTTTACAGCAGTGAATGTTGGCCGGGCACAGTGACGTACACCTATAATCCTAGTACCTGGAGAGGCCAATCTGGGCTACATAGTGAGTTCAAAACCAATCTGAACTATGTATGTAGTGAGACCCTGTCCCAAAAAATGAAATAAAACTATGAATTTTTTTACTCATAAACATAATCCACTAATTTAGATATTATTTATAAAATATCATTAAATATTCCTTGATTGTATCTTATTAAACCAATAAGGCTTGCAATTTATTTTATCTATAGACTATGTAACTTCTATGTGCAGTTGATTTTGTTACTATCGCAAATTAACTCGTTTTATTTCTTATTTATCGTAATTGGTTGCTGCTATTGAAAGGGACCCTAATGGTTTGTTTGTTTTGTTTTTCAGAACTAAGGATGGAACTCAGGCCTTGCATTCTCCAGGCAGGTGGCAGCATTAACTGAGCTACATCCCCAGGCCAGACACCACTGGTTTTTGAATATTTATTTAGTATCTGGAAACCTTGGCAAATTTTCTCTGTTCTTGTGAGAGAACAATAATACACAAAGAAACAGGCTCTTGCCTTGCCTTTGCTTTGCCTCCACAATTTTTTCTACAAAATATTTTACTCCAGAAATGTAACAGTCTGTGCTGCCCAATGTATCAAAATATTTTGCAACTGTTTGTATTACATGACCTTCAAGGAATGCTCTGTTAACTCTGCCCCTGCCTCTGTGAGCATGCTCAGAGCACCCTCATCCACCCAGGAGATGCCTATGTAAGGAGGCTCCTGTTTGTGGAGAAGTACTCAGATTGGGGCCCGGGAGTTAGCTCAGTGAATCTGGCGCCTGTCTTGCAAGCGCAAGGACCTGGGTTCGATCCCCAGAGACCACATACCATACTGGGCGTGGAGACTCACGCACAGGAGCAACCAGTACCACATACTACAGTGACGGGCGTGGTGGCTCACGCCTGTAATCCCAGCACTCGGGAGGCAAAGGCAGGAGGATTGCTCTGATGTGAGTTGGAGGCTGAGCTTGGGCCAGCCTGAACCACAAAGCGAGACCCTGTCTCAAAAAACCTAAAAAAAAAAAAAGTACTCAAATTGGGAGTACAAACTCCTCTTAGCCCACTGGTAGCTACGACTCAGACCTGTAACACTTGGCTATGCCTCAGAATAGTGGCAGTTGGCTGATACTGAGCTGTAATTCTTGGCTATAGCACCGAGCTATTCTGCTTCGCCATAACACTAGCAATGTTTTTGTGGTTTGTTTGTCTTTGTTTCTTTTCTTTTTCTTTTTTCTTTCTTTCTTGTTTTTTTTTTGTACAGGGGATCGAACTCAGGACCTTGGATTTGCTAGGTAGGAGTGGTGCCACTGACCTACATCCCCAGCTATGGATTTTTTTTTAAGTAGAAAATAATATCAAAGATGCCTTCATTTGCTATTCTAGCTGCCTAAAGTTTGCTTATCCTAGACTTGTGTGGCTCACTCTTTCATGGCCTCTCGGTCTCTGTTTAAATATCACCTAATAAATCAGGCCTTCTTGACATCCTACATAAAGTGAGCACACCCAGGAGTCTTTAGCCACTCGTTCTGCATTAGGTTTCTTCTTAGAAGTAACATATTATCAGTTATTGGTTTATTTCCATCTGTCTCCTCTGCTAGAATGTAGATTCCATTTAAGCAAAATCACTTTGATTTTATAGTGAAAACTAGTAGGGGCTAGGAAAGGAAAAAATTAATTTGACACTATTTTGTTTTACCTACTATGTATCATTTTGCTTATTTCTTTCCAGTACAAATTCAAAGAGATTGCTTCAAATATTTTACTGCTTACAGTCTTTGTAGTAGATTCATTTGGTAGAGTGTCCTAGTCACTTCCTTGTCACCAAGACAAAATATCTGACACCCACACTGTAAGGGAGGAAAGGTTTATTTTGGCTCACAGTTTTTAGAAGATTCAGTCCCCAGTGGAATGGCTCCAAGGCATTGACACGGTGGAGGGATCTTAGGGAAGAAATCTTCTCACCTCATGGTGACCTGGGGACAGAGAGAAGGGAAGAGCCAGGAAGGGAGATTCATTCTTCCAGATCACACACCTTGCGACCCACCCCTAACCAGGTCCCACCTCATCACAGCCAGGGAATTTATGAGTGGATGAATCCACTGATGAGAATAGTACCGCCTCCAAACACATGAGGCCTTGGGGGTTGCTCCAGATCTAAGCCGGAATACAGAGTTAAAAGATTTTCAGTTGAATGTAAGTTTTCCATGAATCTAATTTTTCTATTAATATATAATTTTCTTAGGGTTTAGTATTATTGCAAGTAGTTCCTCTCCATCTATTTAGATTAAAAATTATGTTTAGTTTTAATCTGTTAATATAGTGAATTGCACCAAGATGTACTAATATTAAATTGTCATTGTGTTCATGGGATAAATTTAATTTAAACTTAGTGTATTTTTAGTAGAAAGCTGAAGATTCATTTTGTCAACATTTTTAAAATAATTTTTCATCTCTGTTTCATAAATGAGATTGTCTTATCATTTTGTTTCTTATATTATTTTTTTTCTAATTCTGGTTTCAAGTTTAACTCAGCCATAGAAAGACAGACAAAGGTAGAGACTTATTCTGTTTCTACTCATGAAACAGCTTGAGACAGGAGTTACTTCTTGACATATTGCAAAAGTCAACTAAAAATCTAAATCTTATAGGTTTTTTTGTTTGGCTTTGGTTTTTTGGTTTTTTTTTTGAGATAGGGTCTTGATTTTGTAGTTCAGGCTGGCCCTGAGCTCAGCCTCAAACTCACAGCAATCCTCCTGCCTCTACCTCCTGAGTGCTGGTGTTACAGGCATAAGCCACTATGACCAGCACTGTGGTATGTGGTACTGAGTCCTGATGGGTGTGAGTCACCACATCCCACATTGTGGTTACCAGCTATCCAACTCAGAACCTTGCACTTGCAAGGCAGATGCCAAAACCACTGAGCTAAATCCCCAACCCCTAAATCTTGTACTTTTCATTGTTGGCCAGATCTTTAAGTGGCTATAGATGTATTTTAATTATCTTTTTTTTTCTGAAGCTAATGTTGACCATTTTTGAGATTTCTAAAAGAAGTTCATATTTCATATTTGGTATGGCATCATTGAAAGTATTTGCAAAAGAGGTATATTATGTACCTGTATCAACTCAATGATGTATCATTATATACTGCTCACATGTATAATTAAAAATTTCAAATTTTTTAAAAAATGAAGTATTCTATTTCATCTCTCCTGTCTCCGCACTGTGTCCCTTTTTAAAAATTTCACTTTTGGGCCTGAGATTCAGTACAGTGGTTCTAGCATCTGCCTTACAAGTGCAAGGTCCCAAGTTCCATAGCTGCTAACCAACAATGAGGGACGTGGTGACTCACACCCATCAGGACGCAACACTAGATACCACAGGGCCAGGCGTGGTGGCTCACACCTGTAATCCTAGCACTCAGGAGGCAGAGACGGGAGGATTACCGCGAGTTCAAGGCTTACCTGGGCTAATAGTGAGTTCAGGGTCAGCCTGAACTATAAAAAGCAAGACCTTGCCTGAAAAAAAATTTTTTTTCTACTTTTTCCCTCAGTAACCTTGTTAGAGATTATCTACTTTCAAAGAATTAACTTTTAATTTTGTTGATAATTTATGATGCTTCTCTGTTTTTCTAGTTCATTATTCCCTACCTTGTTGAGTTAAAAATTTACTTCAAAAAATTTAATTCACTTTGATTTTTGTAATAAAGGTATTTTAAAGTTATAATATTTTAAATTCCACTTTGATGGAAATTCATAAGAGCTAATATTTAGAAATTTAATTTTTGTTTGTGGTAAACATTTGTAATTGATGTTATAATCCCTTCTTTAACCCACTAATTTCTCCAGCCTGTGTCTGGATAGCCTTTTATTATTAAATTATAATTTCATGAGGTCCGTATAATAAATAGTGCATTCTCTTTAGTTTTGGAGCTTTCTTTGCTTTGCTTTTTTGTTTGTTTGTTGTTGTTGTTGTTTTGAGACAGTCTCCCTTTTGTAGTTCAGGCTGGCCCTGGGCTCACTATGTAGACTAGGCAAGCCTCGAACTCACAGCAATCCTCCTGCCTCTGCCTCCCAAGTGCTGGGATTATAGGCATGAGCCACCACCTCTAACACTGTGGTATGTGGTACTGATTTCTGGTGGGCCGGGGTGACCACACCCAGCATTGTTGTATGTGGTTACCAGGGATCAAACTTGGGACCTCACACTTGCAAAGCAGATGCTGGAACCACTGCCCTAAATCCCTGGCCCCTTGCTTTGCTTTTGGAATCAGGGTTTCCCCCAAGCAGAACTGACCATATTGACGAGCCTTGCCTTGAGCCTTGCCTCACCCCCCCACAAGGGCTGGAATCACAGGAATGGGCTCCCACGCCTGGCTTGAGTTTTGCTTATGTGTTAGACAGTCAGTGTGTTTATAAACATTCCACACACATATGAGGAGAATGTATATTTCCCCATTTGCTGCATTTAAAATTTTACATGAGTTTTTTACACTAGCTTTTATATCTTCTTTATCTTATTTTTTTCTTACTCCGTCTTCTGAATGTGTTAAAAATCTCCCCATATAATCAAAGATTTGTCAAGTTTTGTTTTTGCTTAATGCATTCTGTGCTGCAACAAACCCAGTATTAAATAGCACTGAGTTCTTGTCATGATAATTATTACTCACTTTTCTTAAGGTTGCTGTTTTGCCTAAAATTCATTTATTCAGTATGAATATTTGTCTGAAACCAATGTAGCAGTTTGTGCTATTGTTGCGTGTCTGTTTGATCCATTTACTATAATTGTGTCATCTTCCCAGATGTGTGTGAAGGGCATGTATAGATGAATATTTAACCAGTCTGAGAATCTTTTCAAAGACCAAATTTGATTTATTTAAATTTACTACTTTTTTTTTTTCACGAGGAATAAAACTCAAGACCTTGCACTGACCAGGCAAGTGTGGCGCCCCTGAGCTACCTTCCCAGCCCTCATTTATTACTAGTACTTAGAGCCATTTATAACTAACTTTATATTGTATCTGTGTAAGTCACTCCACCGTACTTTGCCCCTGACTTCTTTCTCTCCTGCCTTCCATTTAAGTCATCATTTTCCTTTTTTCCTCTATTAGTTTGTCTTAGTTACTTTCTCGTTGCTGGGACAAAATACCTAGTACCACAGGTTAAAGAAGGCAAGGTTTATTAAGCTCACTGTTTGTAGAGGTTTCAGGCCACAGTCACTGGTGCCAAGGTAAAGCTGCAAGGAAGAGGGCACCGCCCTAGGTGGGTAGGCAGGAGGCC
>PVIR01040549.1:0-13274 GCA_004026965.1 Petromus typicus | reverse complement strand
TACATGGCAGAACTCACCTATTTGTCTGCTATTCACCTGTCCCCTCGCAGGAAGCCATTCTAATGGCTGCTCTGCTATCTGTTTTCCACATGACGGGGCCCACTGCCTCATGCTGTGTCCAGCACACAGTAGGTCCTCAGTGGATATTTTTGTATCAGCAGATGGGTTGATAAGTGGGTGGATGGATGAGTAGACAAATCAGTGGGTGGACTGATGGATGTGTGGATGACATGTGTGGATGGCTGAGTGGATGAATGGATGATGGACAGATTGATGAATGAGTGGACTGATGGGTGGATGGGTGGATGGGCTGCTAAACACAGGGACAAATGGACAAGTGTTTCCCCAACACACACACCTAGAGAAAGCCCTGTTAGCAGCCTAAGCCTGGCCTAACCTGGCCAGTACTGGGATCACCAGTGGAAACTAATCAGGAGGTTTGGAGCAGGGCCCGGGAATCTCACCGTAATAAGCTCCCCAGAGTGTACTATGCACAGTAAAGATGGAGTGCAAGGGACAGCAGGTCTGCACAACGCTCCTCACTGCTCTGAACACCTGGCACAATGATATGTGTTGTGCAAACCGAACTCGCAGGAAACTTTGTGGAGGAGAACAGCACGGAGGAGGCCACAGCGGCCCGGAGTGAGAGCTGCCGCCTGGGGGAGCTCTCCTCCAAACTCCACAGTCGTGATGGCTGGATACCACCTGAGGAAGCGTCCCAAGCCTCGCTCCCTTGAGGAGCGAGGTACGAGAAGGTGGCGCGCCCCAAACTTCCTGTTCCTCACCAAGCGAGCGGCTCCTGTCAGCGCTGGCAGGCCCCACGTGCGCCGGCAAGTCACTGCTCCCAGCCAGCTGTGAGTTTGGCGCTGCCCCTCACTTCTGACTCTCACATCTGTATGAGTGACTTACGTGCATCCCCACGGGGACCTGGCTGGGCTGGGGCAGTAGACGTGATGGAAATCTTGTATTTCGGAGGCAACACTAGAGAGCAGTGACAGATGAGTTGGCAAAGGTGCTGGGGAAGGGAGGGGGCCCAGCCGGGAGCCTAGGGAGCGAGTCACGGCCAGGCACATTCCGACGGACTCCCAGGCTCAGGTCTGGGAGCAGCAGGGATGGGTCCCAGGCCATGCCCAGGGCTTTCCCTGCAGCTTGCTTTCTGTGCTGCTCCAGGGGGTTCTCAAATGTGTGTGCACGTGTGTGGCCCATAGTCGTGTTTCAACAGCTCCTGGGATCCCCTCAACCTCCCACACCCCTGATCAAGGTCTGTGTGAGAATGCACACAAAGCAGGTCATCTTCAGTTGTGGGTAGATGTGAGTCACCGAGTCCTGTGTTTTCTGTTTGAATGCACAGGCCCGAGTGACCTCACACTAGAGCAGGCTGGCTTCTGTCCTGCTCCCAGGTGCTGGGGGCTGGGGGCGAAGGGGCAGGCCTGAGGCGCATCCTGGAGCCGCCTCTGCCCATCTGTGTCCTCCTGAACTGTCACCTCCTGAGAGCAGTCTCATTCTGTCCCTAAAGCAGCTGCACGCACACAGGACAGTGAGGAGGTCCTCGCTGCCTGGTCAGGAGATGCGCGATCTGCAGTCCGAGCTTTTCTGCCCCTTCTCTGTCCTGCAGTCAGTGCCCACACCCCTCAGGAGACCCCATGCCTAGCGTCTGTCTCAAGGGCAGGACACAGACCTAAAGGCCAGCTTGGAATGGGAAACGCATTTGTTTATTTTTGCCCAGTCTGAGATTTTGACTTAAAAGAGGAGTTTAACTCATTTATTTTATCATGTTAACTGATTGGCTTGGGCTTAATTCTATCAAAGTATATGATTTCTATTTACGTTCCCCTCCTGTTTCTAATTTATTTCCTTCCCTTTGCCATGTAGCTTAAGCAGTACGTGCTGTTGTTTTCAATGATTTCTAGCTTTTCACTAGTAACAGCAATGTTTATGTTTGACTGACACATATATAATTTTTCACTTCGACATTTGTACAAACTACATCTTCTGGCTCTTCCATATAGAGTGAAATAGCATGTAGCACATTATTTAAAACCTTTTTTATTTTTTGTCCTTATCTCCTTTCCAAGATTTTGTTAAAGTTGTGGAACTCTGAAATGCAGATGTTTACCATTAAATTATTTTCATATAACAGACCCTTTATGTTTAGTAATTTTTAATTTTTGCATTGTTTTCACCTGTTACCAATGATTATACATGCAGCTTATTTTACATAGTCTTTCCTATTGTGGTCTCTCTGTCTTTATCATTGCTCTGTTTTTAGGGAACATGGCTGGCACTTTCAGTGCTGGAAGGAAAGCCCTTCCGGTTCTGAGACCGCCCTTCCGGTCCGGAGATTGTCCTGATGTGTCAGCAGAAAGATGCAATCCCCTGCAATTCTGGGGTCACTTGTTGCCCCCTCAGCACTCTGAAGGCCTTTGTCTGCTGGGACACAAAGTGGAGTGATGCCTGTCTTGTTTTGCAGGCTGCCCATATTCCCGGATCTTTGAAATCTTCACCAAAAAAAAAAATGTCTAGTTGTGTTTCCCTTTGTAAAATCCCAAATGCAAATCCCTTAACTTCTTTTCTGATCATAAAAGGAATAAATGTTCAGTTTTCTTTAGAAGTCCATCTCCTGTTAACTGCTCTGATTAAAAACAAAACAAAACATAAAGAACCAGTCTCAGTTTACATTGTTCCCGGTTCCCTAGGAGGCCTTCAGACTCCTGTGCGATCTGCAGTTGGTGATTTCACACTTCGGCCCCCAAGCAGGTGATCTTCACACAAGGTGTGCATTGACCCAGAGCCCCTCCCATGAGAATTGTGACTGTGTGTTCACAAATCCAATGAGCATTTAAATAACAAATTTGCTACCATCATAGACACATTGCCAGTAGTTTCCCTCAAAGTGTTCCCCACACTTTGAGCACCCTCATCCTCTCATTCTTGGCGCTTTCCAGAGCAGCTCTGGGGTCTTCTTCCCTATGTGTTTTTATAACCTGTGACCAGCTGGAGAGCAAACACAGTTGTGGAGCACCATCCTATGGAAGGGCACCTTGGTTGACATGGCAGCGTGTCCTCATCCACTAGATCTGGTACCGTGTGACTTCTCGTGCTTCTCGGAAGTCAAACGGCCGTGAAAGGCAAATGTACTGAGTAGATTGTGGTAGCCACAACAGTCCCACTAAGACCTCCAGAAAGAGCTCTTTCAGAGGCGCTCCTGAAAACGGCAAGGAAAATGGGATGAGGGTATTCAAAGCCAGGGGAAGTATTTTCAGAGGGATCCCTGGCAATGTCTCTTTTGCTGTGGTAAATCTTAAATTTAAATATTTGCCTTATTTCTTGGTCACATCTCATAACTTGTGGCGTCCTGTTTCCAGGGAAAAGCCTTGGGCCCCTTGGTACACTGGTTTATCCCCAGATCATGGGGACAGAGAGAACATGTGTACATCTTTTCTAGACCGTGCCACGGGTGCAGGGTCCCAGGGGGCAGGCAAGGGCAGAGCCCCGGAAGTTGGCACACTGGCATCCCCAATCTGCCTTCTCCCTTCCTCACCTACAGCCCTGGCTGCTCAGCAGAACCTTGGTGCCTAAGCAGCTTCCGGAAGGCCACTCTGTCAATAGCATAGGTCAGAGTTAACTGCACCTGGTGCTTACTTTTGTCCGCTTCCATGGCTGGCTGCAGCTGGAGCATTGACCTTGTCACCACAAAAATTCTAGGCTATATCCCAGAGGCTCCTGGACTCTGAGCCTCTTCCTGCCCCAGCTGTCACAGTGTCTGCCCTGTGATCTGCTGGGATCACGCTGTCCTCTGGTCAGTGGGAAACATCACATGCAGCCGGAAGTGGGCTGGTGCCTTCCCCTTAGAAGGACCACCCGCCCTGGTGCATCTCTTTTAGGGCAGCCTAGGTCATGTCCTTGTATTCTTTAATCGTACATAAATAGAGCCTGGGAATGTCAAATGGCAATCACTGTGAGATCAGTATGGAGATTCCCAAAATAAAAACTAACACTAGAAATTCCATTTGATCTATCTCTTCCCCTCTACGTATCCTCCTCAAAAAGTTAAAATGATCATATTACTGTGATCCACACACACCCATGTTTATAGCAGCATAATTCATAACAGCTAAATCTTGGAAGCAGACATCCATCGACAGATGAATAGAGAAGGAAAACAAGGCATTTAGACATGATGGAGTACTACTCTGCCATGAACAAGAATCCATGTGAGTCCCCTGTAGGAAAATGGCCACACCTTGAGGCCGTCATGTTAAGTGGAACAAGTCGGACCCACAAGCCTAATGACCTACCTCATGGCTTCTCTTACAGGAGAACCCAAAGTGTCAATCAACTGAAGAGCAAATGAAAGACAGGGATGTGGAGTTTTTGCAAAAGGGAAGGGAATCAAGGGATGGGGAAGGGGAAGGACTGCAAAGGTAAGAGGAAGGCAGGGGGAGGAGACAAAAAGAATCAAGGGGTGCTGTGTGCATGTACTGACTCCTCACAATGAGTACACTCATTTTATATGCAAATTTATATGAACAAAGACAACATTTTAAAAAAATACTGACAGCATCTCTCGACAGTAGTCAGGTGTAAATTGGGCACGTGTATTCCTGGAAGTGTCCGGGAGGAAGACATTGACCCCTTCTGCTCTTCATTCCCCCAATGTGTCCCATGTGAGACGACGACACGACCTCCACCCCGCGCATTATTGTTCACACAGCAGAAGCATGGGCAAGACAACATCTACATGTGTTTCCAAGGCCGATGTTTGAGTGTAGTATTCTACTTCTTTTGATGGCTGGGTAAGGGTCTTGACCTGCCCATGATGTTAAGGGATTATTTCTCTGAACAGCTTCCTGACATCCCCAAGGAGAGGAGGACAATGACAGGTAAGAGGAAGAAGGGGCCACAGGTCCTCGGGCACCACAGCAGGATGTTGCTCACAGCACCTAATTTATCAGTTCTTGTTTCCTTGTGCAGCCTGGTGCACAGACCAGCTCACACATGGAGAAAGAGAAAGGGAAGCCATTTTTCACCTTTTTCCAGCAATGTATTTTTGTTTTGGTCAATTTTCCAAATAAATTATAGACTTGTCTTAGGGCTACATGGGCAGAATTCCTGCTAGTGTTATTTAGTACATTGCAAAGCTGTGAAAACCCAGATGTGTTTAAAAAGTCAAAAAAAAAAAAAGTTAGCCAAGCTCAGTGCTGAGCAGTTTGCATCATCCACTGGCTGCCCCAGACTTGAATCCCCATGATGTTTTGGCCCCTGATGCCTGCGTCACAATGCAGCACAAATCAAAATTTCCAGAACCTGGACATTTCATCCTCATGTAAGTCATTAAGCCATTCCCCGAGTGCGATGATAAATGTCTTTCTCTGCCAGGAATTTTATCTCACATGTGTGTGTCCTATCACACTCTACAGAATAATTCTCAGGACAGCCACACGAATAATGCCTGTGGTTTTTGAAACTTTATTGTTATTATTTGTTTAGGAATTTTTTCCAAAAAAATCTGTAGGCAGCTTATTAAAAGGATTCCGAACAGTGGAAACATTATTAGACCTTGTGATTGTTTATTGTACCCAGATGTTGCCTGGTTGGAACATCCCGAAGGGTGAGTAGTAGTGTTGGATACCAAAGTCTTACATTTCAGATATGGAGTCTGATTTTTTCTCATTAAAATCAAAACACTTACTCAGAATGAATGACGTATGCCTGGGTGGGCATTATGTCATGATAAAGGGTACGGTTAATAAGATTCCAGACAGAATTGGAAATCCAAACAAAGCATTGGTTACTGTTGGAAATTCTGGTTTGAAAAATACTAAATCTGTGGGGTGCATGATTTTTAATTTTATACAGCTTCCTATCTGAATAGAAAAATAACGATGCGCGTGCCTGAGATGAAATACACCATGCATACAAGCACACGGGGATGCAATGTTTAAGAAACTTTTGTTATCAATGCGAAGGAAAGTACATCAAAGAAAACATAGACCAGTGTTTAAGTGTACCAAATTCTTAGCAAGGGCCAAGCGATCATTGCAGTCAGTAAGCTTTTGGCTGTGGGTCGTTTAAGACACACCATGGGACAATAAGTGGAAGAAAGGAGGGAACGGCAAATTATAGTTTGGCAGCAAAATTAATCCTTCTAGCTCCGATGGATATTAAACCAGAGTGTAAAGCAAATAATTGAGATAATCAAGACCTAGGTTTTATTTTTAAAGACCTAAAATGTAGCAGAATAAACAAAACAAGATTATTTTACATGGTAATTCTGTGGATAGTATATTTGGAGGAAAGAACAGTTTCGGAAAGGATGTTGGGTGCTTGGAAGTAGTTCTGAGAAAACATACATAGAATGAAATCCAATATGGCAGCACTAATGGGATATCTGGTTGGGGCTTCTTATTGGCTTGGCTAACAGAGGAAGAGCGCCAAGAATGGGGGGAGGAAGGAGAGTGTGGACAGAGTGGCTTTCCTTGGTCCCCCATGGTCCTCCCAGGCTGCCTCCCAAAGGCCGCACCTTGCTCTGGGCAGCCTTTCCCTGCCCCTCTCTAGAGTCAGGAAGTAGCTTCTTCACGTGACCTCAGTGTAGGATGATCAAAGCTTCCAGCCCCCAGGGGACAGCGGATCTCCTGGCCCTCCTGGGCTGTTGTAACCGTCCTGTGCTCCGCTCAGCTAACTGGTCCTCAAGAGCCTGTTTCCTCATGGGGTGCTGGCTGACCGAGGCTCCCTGAAATCTGGCAGTTTCAGAACACCAAGCTTACACTCCTCCCCGGGCTCTAACTCAAGGGTGTAGAGAGACTGTGAGTCTTCCCTGGGGACACTGGCAGAGGCTGCAGATACTGATTCACATGTGTGGGGAGGATGAGGATGTCAAGGTCTAAACACCCAACAGTATTTGTGCAACAGTGTGTACAAGATTCTGCTGACCATCCATAGTGCTGCTCAGGTGCCCTGCGCTGCCCGTGGGAGGAGCGGCACACTCACAACAGCTGGCCTGTGTTTGCCCTCAGTGTTATTCAGAAAGTAAAGTGTCTCCCAAGCGATAGTTCAATGCTGTGACAAATGGAGCAAGAAATGCATGACTGATCAGATTGGCACTGCTCTGGATGTGGTTGGCCAGAGGCCCCACGCCGGGTGAGTGCATCGGCCAATAGGCTTGTGCCCTGAATGGCACGAGACCAAAAGAGAAGCAAAGTGTTGCTTCTGTTTGGAGCATCTCCAGTCTGTGCCATCTGTCTCCTGGCTTCCAGTGCAGACCCCTCAGCCGCCTGGTACGGACTTCCATGGGACTGAGTGTTCCCAGACCTCCCATCTCTGGCTGAGTCTTCCAGCTCTCCAGTGAGCAGACGGCCCTGTCGGCTCCTCCACCCTGACTTTGCAGTCACCACTGTAAGCCTGTCTTGTAAATCTATGTGTCTATCTATCTGTCTGTCTGTCTATCCATCTATGTAGTTCCTATTTACTCAGCTTATAATATTGCTCTAGGTGTCATCTATGTGTTGTTTTAAAAAACATAATATCTTTGATTTTTCCAACATTTAACTTTAGTAACTGAACACAAAAAAGTCCAAAAAGTTACATTGCCTGTCTACTCCAACAAGGTTAGGCCTACGTGAAAAACTAAAAGCCTTTTTCATACCATAATGATTTCAGTTCAAGAAACTGAAATCAGTTTGTAGCCAGAGACAATAAGGGTAACAGCTTTTCTCAGTCTATTATATATGTATATATACATATATTAAAATTTAAAAACATTTTGCAAAATACCAAAAACATTTAGTCTTGATTTTGAGTTTTGGGACTACCTCACTTTACAAATAAGTAAATCCAAATTGTAGAAAAATACCTGAAGAAGTTATTCCTGAAAGAGATGGAACAGAAATTTGGCGTGTGAAAGTTCGTACACTGAGGTACCTTGAGGACAAGGTGCAGGACAAGGGCATCCTGCACTGCATGGAGATGGTGGCCTTTTAAGGGTCAGGGCTTGACAGAAACTGGTTAGATCCTGGGGCACCAAACTCCTCAGAAGTTGAAGCTCCAGAGCCATGAATTAAACAAACCTCTCTTCTTTACCAAATTCCCAACCTTGGGGACTGTGGCAGAGCCATAGAAAGCAGGCTCACCCATGCCTCTAGCCTAGTCTCTGGGTCATCAGCCCCTGGAGTTCCACCCCATGCACCCAGGGTCTCCTGCACTGTGCACCTTACACAATACAGAGGAACCGAAGAGGTCACATGACACCAAAACAGACCCCTCTGGCTCATGTGCTGTAGGGGGAGCTGTGGCCTCCCCGGATCCTTGTTCTGAGCACTCGCTCCTGTAGCTAGAACACAATTCTATGCTAGTGTCTAAAAAGGTGATGAGTTTAATGAGGTCCTGGTGATTCCTAATAGAGGATGACTGGTGTCCTTGTCAGACACATGGAGGGATAGCTAGGGATTGTTAGGGACGGGGCAACAAGGGAGATGCTGACAGTGCCGGCCCAGGGGAGAGCATGGAATGCCTAGTGCTTGGAAAATTGGCAAAAGAACATTAAGGACAGAGGGAAAACCAGGTGCAAAGGCCCTGGGGCAGAAACAAATTGGCTTGTTCTGAAGGACAGTAAATCAGTGAAGATGGATCGTGAAGTGTGGGGGGAAACCAGGACGAGATAAAGGGAGACACAACTAGAGGGTACAGGGACTAGGGGAGGACCTGGGATTCCACAGAGGGAAACAGGGGCCTGTCCACAGATGGCTGGATAAACACAATGCAGTCAGTCCACTGGATACAGTATTTCTCATGGGCAGGAAAGACCTTCTGGCACTTGCTATAACACAGATAAACTGTGAGGACAAATGAAATAACCCAGCAATGAAAGGACAAATTCTATAGGTTCCCAGAGGAGTTAAATCCACAGAGACAGAGAGGAGAATGAGGGTCACCAGGGGCTGTAGGGAGATATGGAGAGGTTTTCACTGGGTGCAGAGTTTCAGTTTTATAAGTGAAAGAGCTCTAGAGATCTGTTGTGCAACAAAGTGAATATCCTCAACACCACTAAGCTTCACAGCTAAATATGGTGATGACAGTAAATTTTCATATTTGTTACTACAATTTAAAATAGTTTGAAAACAATTTTAGTAAAGGGCTGTGAGAACTGTAGGAAGCAGCCTCATTAATTTTTTTAAAAATATGGTTAGCTGAAGACCACTTGACTCCACTCTGAAAAAAGGTTTAAAAGACAAACATATTGAAAACATACAGGTTAATGCAAAAAAGGACCCTTTAAAGAGGATAGAAGATTTATGGATCCAACCTAGAAAGTCATTTATCATGAGAAAGAAGATATGTCTACCGTGAGGGCCAATGTTTGCTCATCAGTGACTCTGTGATTGGAATAGTCACTCCACAAACTGCAAGTCACCTCAAAGGCACTCACATCCTGGGCAGGGTGGAGGAGCACAGGTACAAAGCCTTCCTGGGAGGTCCTACAACGAATGATGTGAAGACGGCACGTCCTCATGCACAACTAGGTTGACTCTTCTTAAGATATAAATATAGACTTTCTTTGTGCATCAGCCTGATCATGGAGTCAGTCAGCAAAAGTTCCTGGGTATAGGGAATGAGAGAGACATCTTCGTATGAACAATTCTGTCCTGTTTGTCTTAAAGGGAGCCACTATTCTTGAGCTTCGTGTTCCACAAAACCCTTGGTCTCCTCTGGGTGAGGATATTATAAACAGTCTAAATAGAAGAAATAATGTTAACTTTTAGCCTTTTCAGGAAATACAATATTTATTGTGAACTCCAAACTTAAAAAATCAAGCAGAACTGCAAAGAGATTTAAAAAAAAAAAAAAAAGAGTGAGTGGAATACTTACAGAAGCATCGATCCAGCATAATGTATGATTTCGCAAATCTCAAACAGATAGGTAAGGATGACTTTAGTATAAATACCACTGGGAAAAGCTAGTGGCAATTTGTAGAAAACTTAATTTAGATAACTAGTTTACACCATAGTCCCCAATTACAGGGCGCTGGTTAATCATTACAAGTACGTTTATCAAGAGAAATCTGCAGAAAATATCTTGCCTTTGGAAAAACTATAAACAATAAGAATTCTGTCAAAACTGAAAAAGACATAAAGCAAACTGATAAATCACTCAGTATTAATATTTGACCATTTATTAAATTAAAACAAAATAGTCCAAAATGTAAAGGAAAGCATGGAAGATGAAATATTTATATGAATGTGTCAAGAAAATGAGTCACATTGGTCGTGCCTTTGAAGATACTCAGCCACGTTGAAAGAGCTCAAGGCCTCATGAGAAAAGGAGTCAGGGTCAGAGATAAAAAGCAGACACATGAGAAGGGATAAAAATAATAAGGAGATCTGAACGGACATGAAATAAGATAAAAATAAAATGGAATGTAAAATCAGATGAAGTAACAACTAACAGAAGAGCACATGTGAACTTTTTAAACTTAAATGGGAAACAGCTTACATAAAAACAATTGAGGCTGGTACGCTGGGATGAAAGGAGCACACGTAGGCGTGTGCGTCCACGTGGGCCACGGACCCCTGACGGCCTCTCTACGTCACCACGCAGCAGGTAAAATGTGTTTTCACAGTTTTCCCACTTCTAGGGGTTCATCTAGAAGGAGTGGTTAAAACACGATAACGTTTACCCAGGGCGTGGGCGCACATGTTCCCAGCACAGGCAAGGCCCTGGGTTCCAGCTCCAACCCTGCAGGAAGGAAGAGCAGTAAAAGTGATAAAAATCAATAAAATGTTCAAAGAGAAACGGGAACTGGTGGGGACAGGGGAAAGCGAAGAAAGGAAAAGAATTGATATTGCGAAGGAAGAAATGGAAACAAAGCTTATGCATAGGGGGGTAGGAATCTTGAAGGGAAGGCAAAAGAATGGGAAAAAATGAGAATCAAGATATATCATGTACAGACACAAATTCTCAGTGAGAAACGTGATCATAATGCATTCCTATAATGTTCCAATAAACTCAGATCATTTTTTAAAAGAAGCTAGATATTTTTTAAAAGGTAGCTGTCACCATATTATGTGTGAGAGAAAAAAATAGGAACAACTGAAATGTTGATTAACTGAGAAATAATGCATAAATGTTGGTAATTCAGTTTGATGCAGAAACATAATCCCCAAACAATAAGTAGAGGATGATGTAGGAATTCAGGCAAAATGCACTGTAGCAGCCAATGAGCCAAGGCTATGAGCACGGGCCAAAAAGGCGAGTGAGTTCCTGCACCCCGCTGCAGCAGGGAGAAGTTAAAGTCTGCATCTCTGTGGCCCTGGGGAAGACAGGGTGGGTGAGCATGTGCGTGTTCGTGTGCATGCATGTGTGTGTGTGTGTGTGCATGTGTGTGCTTGCAGGGCGGCAGCGAATTGGGAGTGATTCCCTTTCTTTCTGAGTGCTTCTCTCCAAGCCACCCCCATTGCTGTGAATCACCAGCTACTACAGCCACTTCTCGTAGGAAAGTAGTAGATTCCGGCACTTTATTTATAAAAACACACATTTCTATAGCACGGTTCTATTAAGATTCTGTCTTTCCGGACGAGACCCTCTTAAATGTCAAACCAGAATGAAGATGTCCATTATCTACACATAAACCACGAGTCTTGGCAGGCAATTTCTAAACATCAAAAGAGTGTTCCAAGAACTCTAAATAAAAACGAAAATCTTACTTTCATTTGCTTAAAAGAGTTTACATTCTCCTCTCATTTTTGGTCATCAAATAGACTCTACATAAAATAGATGATCATGTCCCACTTGGGGAGAAATATGGCCCACAGTGACTAGTCCTTCAAACGCAAGCTCTCGGGGCCACATTCCAGTTTGAAATGCATTTTTATGGTCCTGTTAAGAGTGAGCAGTGGCCTCCCCGTGAAGCCATCTCGCTCTCCGGCCCCAGCAGAGCCGCCTTTGTGGTTTCTCTCAAAATTGAGCTCCCTCCTTATGCGACTGTTTGAAATGAAGGAATGTACCATTTATTAAACAAACGCAAACATTACAAGTCGGGTCTTGGAAGATACGTTTAAGTAAACAACATTTGAGCTCATTTTTCACTGGAAGTTTCTTCCCCAGGGTGCAGGGCTTGTGTGCGTTATACACAAAGCTCCCCTAAACTGAGCCCATTATACAACTGCTCAGCACGCGGGCTGGTCAGGGCTACACTCACCTTCCCAAGAGAAGGACTAGAAGGTAGAGGAGGGCTGCTCATGGGAGCACTGGAGAGGATGTTGCTGCTGCTCCTGTGGTCGTTGCTCTGTGGGACTCATGTGCTTCCCAGACTTTGGTCAACTTGGAAAGGGGTCGAAGTTTCAGTCTGAATCTCTTGGAAAAGCTGCTGTGTACATCGTGGTCCCAGAGACCTGACCAAGCACAGATGCGTCGGGGTGGAACACATGTTCATCCGGCAGTGGTGCCTACTGTGCGGCTTCCAAACGTCCAGGAGCCACAGTGCAGCTCCGAGTAAGAGCAGCCCAGCCAGCTCTGAGAAGGAAGCAACCTGAAGGCCGAGGTAAGCTTGGGGTGTGGTTAAAATGCATGGCCAGCATTTAAATTTAAAGATGTGTCTGACAGTAAAAGAAACAATGCTATGAGTCCCCTAAAACTCCCCTTGCCTTTGAGCACGTCCTGTTGATCCCACCACTGTCAGAAGCAGCTCTGGAAGTCCTCTTTCCAGGCTTTCTTTAGTTACACTGCTCTGATTGCCTCCATGTCCTGAGCAGATTCAAGACATTCCCCTTTTCTGGTCATTTTGACATTGGGAGGAGACAGATGTCACCTGGTGCCATATCCAGGGAGCGAGATGGATGAGGACGTAGCGTCACGTTTCTGTCATCTGCTTTTCTGCAGTGTGGCGCTCGGTGGGAGCATTCCCGCTGGTTTTGATCACACCTCATAAAGTGACTCACGAAAGAGGATTCCAAGGCTGCTTCAGACAGAGGCCAGGGCACTGGGGTAAGTATGTTCCATGCAACAGGGAGTGGATTTGGGAGGTCAGCAGCAATGTGCCTTTTACTGTAATAAATATTTTTACTTCAACAATCACTGTCTATTTTGATCAAACCTTGTGTCGTGGGAATGGGTTGTTTCACGTGCAGCTGAATGTAACTCTAGTCAGCCAGGTGACAACTCGGGGCCCTGGATAGAGGCACAGAGGAAAGGCTGTGAGGGAAAGAGAAGAGAATGAACTGTGTGAACCCTCACTGTGTGACAGGGAGGAGGAGGAGGAGGAGGAGGAGCTGGCAGCTGCA
>PVIR01040548.1:0-13279 GCA_004026965.1 Petromus typicus | reverse complement strand
TCCTAATGTTTTGTTCATAAAGTCTTTTCCTATACCAGCGTCTTAAAGAGTTCTACCTAGCCTCTCTTTCAGTAGTTTTAGCATTTTTGTTTTAAACTTCGATCTTTAATCCATGTTTATTTTAGTTTAGTGCATGGTGAGAGATATGGATCTAGTTTCGATCTTCAGCAAGTGTGAACCCAATTTTTCCAAAATCATTTATTTAAAAGGCTATCTGTCCTCCAATAGGATATTGTGTCAAAGATGAGGTGATGTAGTATGGCTGGAGTTATTTCAATGTTTTCTGACCTATCCCACTGACCATCAAGTCTGTGTCTTTGCCAGTACCATGCTGTTTTTATCACAGTGCTTTCAGTATAGTTTCAGGTTGGAGATTGTGATACCCCCTTACTTTTGTTGCCTGTAACTACTTTTGCTTTTCTAGGTCTCTTCTTGTTCCAGAAAAATTTGCAGAATGTTTTATCTAATTCTGTTAAATATACTCTTGGAATTTCAATTGAGATTGTGTGAATCTATATGGCAGTTTTGGAAATATGGCCATTTTCAGTATATTGGTGCTTCATACCCAGGAACAAGGAATGTCTTTCCATTTTATTTTCTTCCTTGCTACCAGGAACTGAACTTGTGACTTTGCCCTTGCGAGGCAGGCACCAAAACCACTAAGCTGAATCCCCAGCCCTCCATCTTCTGATATTCTCTTGACTTCCTTTTTCAGAGCGCTTTCAACTCCTTTGTTAGATTGGTGTTTCCCTTTTCAGATGCTATTGTGAAAGGAAGTGTTCCTGTAATTTATTTCTCAGGAAGTCTATTATTTATATACAAGAAAGTTATTGATTTTAGGGAGTTGACCTCATATCCAGCTAGTCTACTAATCTAGTTATTAAATCTAGAAGTCTTTTGGTGGAGTTTCTGGGGCCTTCTATATAGAGTACCATGTTATCCACAAATAATGACAGTTTAACTTTTTTTCCTATCATTATTCCTTTGTTTCTTTTTCCTGTGTGATTACTGTCACCAATGTTTCTAGAACTATACTGAACAGTAGTGGTGAGATTGGACACCCTTGTCTTGTTCCTGATCTTTGTGTGAAAGATTTCAGTTTTTAACCATTCAGTATGATGCTAGCTGTTGGTTTTTTGTAGGTGGTCTTTATTGGGTTCAAAGACCGTCTACCCCAGTTTTCTGCAGGGTTTTTATCATGAACAGGTGTTGGATCTCGTCAAATCAGAACTGTGATTGGAAAATACTGCAACCTGTCCTATGGGTTTCTCTCTATGCAGGGGTCATCTGTGATCAGGAGGAGCCATGCTTTGTCATAAGGATCCCTAAGGGCCCTGTCAGGACCACTGGCACTGAACCTAGCACAACGGAAAGTCACATCTGCCCCTTCCTAAAGCTCTCTGTGACGGCCCCTTGATCAGTCCAGCTCCCTGACTCCCTCTGTGCCCGGGTCCAGCCAGCCCATCATATGGATGGCGGGTCACTGTCCCCTGAGTGGCCACACGCATGCATCCTGTGTCTCCACCTCTCCTTGCTAACATGCAAAACAAGGGCCTGCAGAGTTTATTTATGATTTTCCTGGACTCAGTCAGGCTGTTGTAGAATACTAGAACTGGGAAATAGACAGATCCAGAGGTTTGGAGGCGGTAAACAACTTTATTTACACCAGTGGACCTGAGAGTTTTCCAGAAGAAGTCAGGCCCCAAATATTGGGGGGGGGGGGGAGGTCAGCAGTTTTATAGAGTTTCAAGCAGGAGTACAGAAGCAAAAGCAGAGTACTTGGCAATCTCTGATTGGTTAGTCATTTGACATCTTTTTACATCTGCAAGGCTAAACTCCGCTGGAGTTTCTCTGGGAATACAGCAAGCAGTTTCCACAAAGTAGAGCGGTGCAGAGGGGCAGAGCAGAGTTCAGGCAGGACTTTCTAGTCCGTCACAGTCCTTTGGTGATGGATTACGGAAGCTTGGGCTGCTGCTCAGAGTCTACAAAGGGCACAGATACCCAGTTAACACTTAGCTTCTTAAAAAAAAACAGTTAATTCAGGGCCAGGGAATTAGCGCAATGCTTTCCACATCTGCCTCACAGTGCAAGCCCCTGAATTTGTTCCCTGGTACCAGGGGAAAGAAATAATAGTAACAGTTAATTCACAGTTGTCCAATTCGGTTATTTGTTTAAAATATCCTGGAAATTCCCTTGCAAAGCACATATCTGTTTTTAAATGGCTGGATCTAATCGCTATAAGGATGATATCCTAATTGATAAGGATGATATCCCTTGAGGTCCAGTACTTTCTTTAGCCCTCTGCGGGTTAAAGCATTTAAATCAGACATCAGGAAGGTATCTCAGTGTGTCATTTGAAAATGCCTGTTGGTTTCTTTTTCTTCTGATTTGAACATTAAATAAATCATTCTAGAAAATTTGGAAGAATAAATGCGTTTAGCAGAATAATGAAAGCATGCCAGCCCCTCCCACTCAGAACTACCCAGCTCACCCTGCGCCCTCTTCCTGAGAGCCAGAGCTTTGCGCCAACCTTCCCGGCCTTCCCGCTCCTCTCCGATCTCCCACTTGACACTAAGAGTCTAAAGGTGTTGTCTGAGGCTTTCTTGGATTCGAGTTGTTTCTCCAGGGGGAGGTTAGGGGGCGCAGCCAGCGGGAAAGGCATGTCCCCTCCAGATGGGCCAGGAGCCGGTCACCGTGGCTTCTCTGAATGCAGAGAGGATGGGACAAGGATCACCCACCCACACACACACACACACACGCGCGCGCGCACACGTGGACACACGCACATGCACATGCATACACGCAAGAGGGATAGGGCTGGCCCTCTGGAGACAGCCGCCCGGCTGCTTGGAGTACGGTCGCCTTTTCAACAGGTTCCGAACAGATGCTGCCGCGTGAAGTTCTCAGCTGAGCCACAAAAGGGCAGAACTCAGCTTCACACCGGGGGCTAGCGGACACGGGGGTGATTCCTCCCCTAACGTTTTTAGCACAGCAAGCCTGAGTGGAGGCTGTGGAGAACGCTCTTTTCTTCTGCTTAAAGAACCAGAGAGACAGCGCTCAGAATGGCTGTGGGCTCTCAGACCCAGAGCACCCGCCCTGGGCTCGCTCGAGGCTCTACAGACTGGGCCGTCCCAGCTGCACAGAGCTGACACGGACACTGTTCAGAGAGCGCTGAGGGCCGGAGGAGGAGTGGGGGCGTGGGCGGACCTCTCAGGACGGTTGCTCCTTTAGAGTGCAGGCACCCCGATCGCACAACCCTCCCACCTGCAGCCGGCCCTGCTCCCTTCTGCTCCTGCCTGGATCTCTCTTCTCAGAAGGAACAAGCAGGTTTTTCCACGGGCACATGAAGGCTATTGAAGACGTTGGTCTGAAAGTCAAAATCATCAAACTGCACCTCAGATCCTGCTGCCTGATGCCTGTGTTCCTCCTGCCAAAACCCAAGACAGATCTATGCGACTGTGCTGCAGGGTGACTCGCTGGCGTGAGGAACGCCGGCCACGAGCAGACCTGGCACCCTATAGTCCCTCCCTGGCCACTCGTATAAAAGGCGCCTCCTCAACAGAAAAATCACAGTCACTGCAGAAGGAACACAGAGCTCAGGCGAAGGACCCAGAATGAAAGCTTGGAAGAAGGAACCACTTATAAAACTTTTAGAAGCGCTGAAATTATGGGCTAACCAAGTAATTTCATACAGTGGCTATACACATTTAACAGCACAATCGGTCCCCAAATTCCATCTGTACTGAGATTCTAAGAACGCTCTCCTAATGCAGTGTTCACTGCAGATTACGTTTATCCTGACGGTCACCAGAAAGAAAATAACCACGCACCAAATTGCAGGTGCTAAACATTGAGGCAGAAACCAAATCAAATGTGTGAACACGCAAAAAGGAAAAGAAGATGCCTCGTCTCTTTACCCATTTTTCTAAGCTTGGCAGTGGATCAGCTGTTAAAGTACCATGCGTGCATATTTCCCAATAAAAAACAGAAAATGCTTAAGCCTTGACTAATAATGTCAAAAGCTTGCCCCAAAGTCTTGCCCTAAAGATAAAAAATAATAAGGGAACAATTTATTACCAAGGTACTTATTGCATGTCTCTTGTACACAGGTACACACCACAAGCCTGTGGTAAGTGATTTTTTTTCCCACATGCCAGGTAGTTTAAACAACAGCCATCCACATCTTCAGGTCTGCTCTGGGGGCCACAGTGTGAGAGGACTGCTTTCGGGTCTTTCTTCTTGACTCGCACGGGGCTGCCTGTTCACTGTCTCACGTGACCCCCTGCTGCACGTGTCCAGCTCCGGTGCCCCTCCTCCCTCTGATAAGGACAGACATCCTTTTAGATAAGAGCCCACTCTGCACTCTGCAACTGTCTCCTTACAAACAGTCCAGTGGATACAAATTCTCATTGTTGAATGCAATCATGATGTATATATGTAATGTACCAATAAAGATTTCAATTTTAAAAAAAAACAAAAAACAGTCCAGTGGAGGCTAAGGCTCCGCCCTGTGGTTGGAGGACACAGCTCTGCTCACAGCAGCAGGGCACGAGCCCGCTCTTGCTAAGTGGGAAAGCCAAGCCTGTTGGAAGCCCAGGAGGTCTTTGAAAACCTGGCTACCCCTCCTACGCTGGCCTCTCAGAGGGGGCAGACTTTCGGCCATCAGAGCTGACTGGAGGGCAGCAGTGGGAGGGGAGGCACAGACAGCGGGGAGGCTCCCTCCTGTGGGGCTGGACAGGGACAGACTCCCCAGGCTGGATCACAGGGCCAGGCATGCAAGCTGGCCAGCAGCCCCTCCAGAGGGTGCCCACTGAAAATGCCTTTGCTCACTCTGCTCACAGCTATACACGTGGCGTCGGGTTCCACTGTTATTTACAAAGTATACAGTTCCTCTGTCCCCAAAGAGTCAGCATTTCATCCTCTTTTTCTTTTCTTTTCTCCAAACCGCCAGCTAACGTCCTGGAGGGTGACTCCATGGACCAGGATGTGGAGAGCCCCGTGGCCATTCACCAGCCCAAGTTGCCCAAGCAGGCCAGGGATGACCTGCCAAGACACATCAGCAGAGATCGGACCAAAAGGAAGATCCAGAGGTACGTGAGGAAAGACGGGAAATGCAACGTGCACCATGGCAACGTGCGGGAGACCTACCGCTACCTGACGGACATCTTCACCACCCTGGTAGACCTCAAGTGGAGGTTCAACCTGCTCATCTTCGTCATGGTTTACACAGTGACCTGGCTGTTCTTTGGAATGATCTGGTGGCTGATCGCGTACATCCGAGGAGACATGGACCACATAGAGGACTCCTCATGGACTCCCTGTGTCACCAACCTCAACGGCTTCGTCTCTGCTTTTTTATTCTCCATAGAGACAGAAACCACCATTGGTTATGGCTACCGGGTCATCACGGATAAGTGCCCGGAGGGAATCATTCTCCTCTTAATCCAGTCTGTGTTGGGCTCCATTGTCAATGCATTCATGGTCGGGTGCATGTTTGTAAAAATATCACAGCCCAAGAAGAGGGCAGAGACCCTGGTGTTTTCCACGCACGCAGTGATCTCCATGAGGGATGGGAAACTGTGCCTGATGTTCCGGGTGGGGGACTTGAGGAATTCCCACATCGTGGAGGCCTCCATCAGAGCCAAGCTCATCAAATCCAAACAGACTTCGGAAGGCGAGTTCATCCCCCTGAACCAGACGGACATCAATGTCGGGTATTACACGGGGGATGACCGGCTGTTCCTGGTGTCTCCGCTGATCATCAGCCACGAGATTAACCAACAGAGTCCCTTCTGGGAGATCTCCAAAGCCCAGCTACCTAAGGAGGAACTGGAGATTGTGGTCATCCTAGAAGGAATGGTGGAAGCCACAGGTAAGACAGGGTCTGTCCTGGGCTCCCTATGGGTTACTCATTTGAAACCATCCGGTTCTCTTACTTAGTACTCGCTGCGGAGCATGGACAGGGTCCCTGCTTAGTGAAATGGCATCTCTGTGTGTCTTATATTCTCACCAAGAAGTCTAGCAATTTAGCTTGTAAGATCCCTTTAGAAAATGAATTCATGAACAGTGAAAAAGAGCACTTCATGTATTTTAAATTTCCAAATATTTACTTGAGTTAAAATTTGATCTATCCTTAAAGCACTCATCAAATGTCTTTAACACACTACTAATTTAAATGCTTGTGGTTTTCCATTACCGAGCCAAGAAAAGGAACCTATGTCTTTCAGAAACACCTACCAAACTGCTTTTAATAAAAATGCAATTTTGGCCTTTCTTTGAGAGCCTTTCATAAGACACACAGCATTGGATTTTCTTTATACCAGCTTCCCCAGCCTTTGTCCACACTGTATTTGCAAAACCCCAATAGATACTACACTACAGACTCAGAAAAAATAACTCCAGCAGAAAAAAATTAAAGATCCATTTATTGATCCCTCTGTTGTTAACAGCTCATCATGGGTGTGTTTGAAGGGACACGATCTGTTCTCAGCCCAGAGAAAACAATCTGTTTTTATTGAAGTCTTCATTCAATCTGAACTTTACACGTCTCCCACATCCCAACAGCAGAGCACCTTGTGCCTGTATTTATCTATAAGACCCCACAAAACAGAGCTGCCAACTCGGCTCAAGCTAGCAGCAATGCCTTCCAGGCAGAGCACACGCCGGAACTTGAATTCGGTCGTTCCCTTACTGTCCCGAGTTATCACCAGTTCCCCCTCTCTTACACACAATCCGTCCTGTTTTGAAGACTTCAACCTGAGCTCCGGGTTGTCTGACAGCATCTGAAAATCCACGCTCCCCAGGCTGGCTCAGCGTCTCCTCAGCCTCTAGCGAGCAACTAAGCCCAGGGCTGCCTTTTAAAGGAAGGTCCTTAGAGACTCTACAAACTCAACCAAATTTCTCTTAAGGCACTGCGAATTTTTGTAATAAGTGTTTTAAATGCAGCAAACTCAGAAAAACAAGAGTAAAGGACAGAAGGGGCTCCATGATAGGAGCACTTTCCTTTCAGCAGAACAAAAGCACCTTGCACCTTCCCTGGCCTCATGCAGTCAGAAGATCTGCCAGACCTGGGGAGCCCCGGAAGGGGCCGCAGATTCCACATCTGCAGGTGCAGCCAACCACAGATTGAAACATTTCTTGAACATATCTGTATTGAACATTTGCAGGCTTTTATTCTTGTCGTTATTTTGTAAACAATACACAACCACAACTATTTGCATTGTTTTCCCCATTTTAAGGAATTTATAATCTAACAGATAATCTAAAATCTAGGAGAGAGGGCTGGGAATTTAGCTTAGTGGTTCCAGTGCTGGACTTGCAAGCCCGAGTTCAATCTCCGTAACAAAAAAAAAAGAAAAAAAAAATTAAAATCTATGGGATGGACTGTGTTGAACTTATGTATATACCAGGCCATTTTATAGAAGGGACTTGCGCATCTGAGGCTTGGATATGTCGGGGAGTTCCAGACCCCATCTCCTGTAGATCTGAGAAGTCACTGTATGTTTATTTCACACTCACCAAGGACCCAGCCCTATAGTGTGTGCTTAGAGTATACAGTTGTGTAAGAAAAGTGAACAAAAAGCAATAGCTCCTGCCTGTACTACGTAGTAAGACCGTGAATTACTTCTAACTCATGAAGCTTATATTTTTAAAAGGCTTCTTTCTGCATGTTCAACAGTAACTATTGTAAAATACCAAATAAGTACCACCGGTGTGGATAACAGGATGACCTGCGCCTTGATCCTGGGATATGGTTGTATAGGGGCGAGGAGGGAGGGAAGAGGAGAAGAAGGGGGAGGGAGACCCACTTCCAACAGAGAGCCTATCCCTTGCCCTCAGCCCAGAAACTTCTCCAGCCAGGGCTGAGCACAGGGACTCTGGGGCCCCCTAGTGGTGTCCGTGAAGATGCAGCCTTCAGCAGCGTTCACCGACCACTCCCACGCGGCTCTGCAATCTCAGCTCCCTGGAAATATCCCAGTAGGACGCCTGGAGCGCAGTGTGCAGATTTCAACCTGGGTCTGAGCTCAGAAAGAACCTAAGAGAAGCAGCCTCTGCTAGGACCTCAGCTTCCAATCACGCGCCCAGAGCTTTCTGTGCTCCCTCAAGCCAAAGTCCAGTCTCCAAAACCAGCATATGTGGAGTAAGCAGACCGTCTTCGCGCGGCCCCAGTCGGCCTCGCCTGCCGACAGTGTTGTGCGGTGAGACTGCAGACGGAGCAGAGCGGAACCGTTGTTTTCTTGGTCTTGAACAGGAATCCCTGCCTCCAGTTATTCGCGGGGCTTTCCTCGGCTTTCTTAACGAAAACTGGTCAGTTGTCTGCCGAATCAAAGCTCTGACCCCTGTTCCTGGGAAAAGGCAACCACTACTGGGGCTTTTTAATTAAATTTTTTAAAAAAATAGTTTTCTGATTTCTGGAGAGCGGGAGAGGGCGTTCCAGGAACAGCCCTCCAGAGTGTCTGAGGCTGGCGCACCTGTCACCTCCTCTGAGAACCCTGCACTCCAGAACCAGGAGCAGAGCTGGTCTCTTAAACTGCAGTCCATTCTTTTTTTTTTTTTTTTTAAGGTTTTTTGAGACAGGGTCTCGCTTTGTGGTTCAGGCTGGCCCTGAGCTCAGCGTCCAACTCACATCACAGCAATCCTCCTGCCTCTGCCTCCCGAGTGCTGGGATTACAGGCGTGAGCCACCACGCCCGGCACTGTGGTGTGTGGTACTGGTTGCTGCTGGGCGTGAGTCTCCACGCCCAGTATGGTATGTGGTTACCGGGAATTGAACCCGGGTCCTTGCGCTTGCAAGACAGGCGCCAGAACCACTGAGCCAAATCCCCAGCCCCTGCAGTCCATTCTTCTCCTGTGTGAATGAAAAACCACGGCTGGGCTTCATGGGCTTTAATCAGGCCCTGGGGGGAGGGGGAGGTTCAGTGTTTCAAACCCAGAGGGAAAATGATGTGGACCGGAGGAACGCGAAGCATCAAATCCACAACGACCTCTCCAGAGGTGCGGGCTGGAAACCAGAGGCTGTGAGAGCCTGGCTCGCTCCAGCCGCCTCACTCCCTTGAGCGGTGTCTCTGCGGACTTTCCGTGGCTGCGTGCGGTGGTCTAGATTGGGGGCTTCTCCCACCGTGAGCCGTGCTGCATCCTGGGCTGTCTATGCACCGTGTGGGCACACGGCCACCTGACACGACTCCTGGAGACCAGGGCTGAACCGCAGCGATGACTGGGTGCCTCATACCCCGAAGCCAGCGACATCTCAAAGTAGGATAAGAGAGCCCCTTCCAGGTAGAACTGGCACCCTAAGGATCTCACAGAAGACAGACTGGCCCCTGTATCTGACAGACTGCGTCCTAGGGATGGCTTCATCCTGGCCCTGCCTAAAGGCAGAGGAATATTTGAGGCGACCTCCCAAGAACCTTCCTATCATGTGATTCTATTTTTGAAAATGAATCAAACCCTGGAAAATTCTGACACCAGCCACCCAGGCATCCAGGAGCTGGCCGAGTCTCATCTGCAAATATATTTTTACAGGGGGCCCTTTATGCTCCTGACACATGGGCAATTTTGAGATAGTGATGTTTACAGAAGGTTTCGTAGCTACGTAAACAAACATGCTCAGCAGCTGCGGCAAGTGCGTGTTAAAATAGTAAAGCATTCATATAGACTGTTATTTATGGAGGGCAAATGGGCCTCGGGGCGGGGTGGCAGCTACACAGAGCTGGGCCCACTGCCAGCCCGCCGCCCCTCGCTGGAGCCTTTCTGACTGATGAACTTCCATATTTACCCCCGCGATTATTCAAACAGGACAGGCAGCCACGCCCCACACCCCCACAAGGGCACCTCTTAGGATGAGCCCCGGCCCGCCCGGGCGTGCCTTTTAGGGCCTTTACCCTGTTGTTATTATGGAAACGAGACAAAAACGGACCGAGTATCATTCCCTCTCGGAGACTGGTCCCTCTGTTCTGATCACCATCAGGTCGTGGTCAAAAAACATCTGATCTACACCCCTATGTTTCTCCAGAAGACAAAGATACTTTTGGAGACACAATGGTGACACTGTCATGACAGCTCAAGGAATTACCGGGGCTTGCTTTCTTACAAGCCATTGTCAATTCCTGTTCCGAGGGCTACTCATCTGGCATCGAACCACGGGCGGGGGTCATCACGCGGAGACGAAATGGTGTTGAAGCCTTTATTGCCAGCGCTCTCAGCCCTTATATACAGCCCCACTTCCTTGTTTTCAACCGCCCCAAACCAGCCCCATAAGGGGTAGTCTTTGTCTATTTGTTTTCCCTTAATCACTGTGGCCCGGAGGGGCCGCTGTTTAGCTGTTTACGTGCTGCCTTGCACTTCCTTGATGGAGCCGGTGTTGTTTAGCCTCAGGGGACCCCACAGCCATCATCTTCTAAGCGGTCAGACTTCCCACTGTATCACAAATGTCCTAAGTCCTGGGCTCGGGTTTGTTTTTTAATCGTTGTTTTGCAGTTTGCTTCTCTGAAACAAGATCAAAATAAAGTTAACACACTGGACATGGGTAGATCTCTCAGAAGCCTCTCAGCCTAAGATCTCCTTCCAGCTCTGATTTCTTCTTTCCTGATATGTATTTTCCTCTGAGAGAAACTGCGAACGATTAAATACTGCGTCGAAAACTGGCGAAAGTAGAGGATGGGTTGGAGCCAACTTCATGAAACCGAGCAGATAACACTTCACAGTGGGCGCTTGCTAGGGTAGGTTCTGCTTGGTGGATTCACCCAACCAGGGGCTGAAAATATTTGAGAAAAAAATCTACCTATACTGAATATGTAGATACTTGACACGATTCTTTGGGTCATTATTCCCTGAATCATACAGTAAAACAACTGTTTACAGAACATTACTCTGTATTTGGCATTATAAACATTACAGACCTGATTTAAAGTATAGGGAAATTGTGTGTAGGTTGTGAGCAAAGTTCATACCATTTTATAGAAGGGACTTGAGGATCCGTAGGTTTTGACATCAGCAGGAGTCCTGGATCAACCCTTGTGGCTCTCGAGGGGAAGCGGCTGCCAGCGGCTCGCCCAGAATTAGAGCTGGAGGTAAGAGACGGCAAGCTGCGCAGAGGAGCCTGTCACATAAACCCCGGCCCAGACCGCACCCTTTTGAGGTGGGTGGAATGTCACATGACCCTTGTTTGGGGAGAGATCAAAGCTCCACCCACATTCAAGGCCACTGACTTGGCTCAGGTCAAACAGACACTGGCAAATCAGAAGGTGTAGGTAAAGGGCCCTGGCCGTGGGTCCGGGGCTCCAGGCTCTGTGCACTGCGCATGTCGTTGGTCAATGATGATCCTAGAACAGACGCAGAACAGATAACCCACGTCTAACATGCAGGCCTTGCGGGCTCCCTTCTCTCTTCTTCCACTGTTGGCGCCTCTCCTCCAGGGTGCCTCTCTTTGTTTCCAGATGTTATCAATTGTCTTTAAAATCCTTTTGGATTTCATGGGAGTTTTTGACAACTGTATATTAAAATGAGGTGTGGTGCTGAAATCAAAATCGCTCTAACATCAGAATTAAGCACTGTCTACAGAATTAAGCACTGTCCCTGGGAGAGAACGGTGCTGTTGGGCCTGGACCCCAGGTTCCACTGGGCTGGAATCAGAGGGCTGCTCTGCTGCAAGAGGAGATGATGTGAGACTGGAGGGTCTGGATGAGAAGATGTTGGAATGCTCTTAAGCTGCTTCTCATAACTGTCATGTAGCCATTACCATTCTCCAATCCATTTTCTCCTTTTCAGAAGTTACCACCCATCTCTGCATTGGCAGGCCACTAGCTCCAGACTTATCATTTTCTTTAAAAGCAATTACCCCAACCCTCTAGTCTAAAGAAAGAGTTCATTGATAATACCTAAAATGCTAAGAACTTGCTTGGAGACGCTTCCCTGGAGAATCCTTCTGCTACATCTCTATAAGGGATGACTTTTTCAAATATTAAAAACATGTGAATATCTTTTTCCTAGGTCAAAATCTACCACTCATTAATCTCAAGAAATCTAAATAGTCTGTTCTTTGAGTATGAGGTCCATTCATCTATTCAAGTCTTGCTTTCAAAATACCCACCTCAGTTTTAACAACTAATGCTGACTTAACCCCCATAAACTTATCCCCCATAAACCTCCTGTAATCAGCAGCGGGACACTGCATTCTACTCACAGAACACCCTCACAATCTGAGGCTGGGTGGTGCAGAGTATACAGGAGTTTTTTTAAATTTTCCATCACCTCTATGAAAAGGACAAACACTATAGGAGACTTAACACGGCAGTTCAAGCCCAATAATGGACAGTGACCTTGACACCTGGCCTTCTAAGTCATGGGACTCTCGATGCCTCCCAGTTCTGAGAAGAGTTGAATGGAGTTACCACTTGCTCTGCCTCCTGAGGTCTGGCCGGCTGCTTCCCATGAAATGAGAGCTTCGGCAGCGTTCAGTGCACTGAGCGAAGCCCTCGTCTCTTCATGACAGAGCTCTCTAGCCGGGAGTTCAGAGTCAGAATCGATGCTTCTCCATCAGCTAAACTAGCTTTTCCTCCCCCCAGGGTCAGTTGGGGGCCACTCGGTTGCTCTCCGGGCGCAGCACCAGGCTGTCTTGGGTGGGTTGGCCAGGGCCGACACTGACCCTGACGGTGGGCAGCAGTCAAAGACTCTGTCCACCCCAAATTAAAGTGGGGTTAATACAGCTCAGGGACCTAAGGGAGGAAAAGAGGAGCTAGACCCACAGGTCCCTGCCTAGGATAAAAGGGGGACCCACAGCGGGACCCTCAGAACACCCTGGGTCCCAGTCTTACCCCTTCATCTTCCCGCCCTCCAAGTTCCCGATCTGCACTTGCTTCTCTCCCCAAGGACTCCCAGCACCACTCCCTAGCAACCACCCTGGTGCAGCACCCAGCTGAGAAGACAGTCCTGGTCACGTGGATCGTTTGCCAAATCCACCTCCCTGGTCTACCCTACCTCCTCATCCTCCCACTAAGGGCCAACTCTGGATCTCACCCCTCCAGTGCCTGGGTCTTTGTAGCTTCCACTTTCAAAGTCACTCTGCATCCTCAATCCAGGATTCTGATCTCTATTTTCTCACTCAGTGGTTTTCACCAGGCCCTTGGCTTTCATTGCCATCTTTTCCCACATGACACCAAAATTCTGTCTCCAGCCCTGCCTTCTCCCTTGACCTCTGTGCTGAAAGAGTCTACTACATGTTTGGTGTCCTTATTTAGAGGTCCAGAGAGCTTGTACAACTAACGTAGACAAAACAGAAATGA
>PVIR01040547.1:0-13269 GCA_004026965.1 Petromus typicus | reverse complement strand
TTTTCCATTAGGATGTGTTAGAGGCAGCATGCTCACAAGTGACGTTGAACTTGCTCACCAGGATGTTCAGGTACTTAGAAATGGGAGTTGGAGGAAACTCTCAAATGTGGGAAGGCAATTTGAAGGAGAAGTTTGACAGATAAATTCCAGTATCAGGATGTCTTGAGAGAGAATCAGGGCTGAGCTCTATCCCACCAATGCTTACTGCCCAGGTCTGGTGAACCTGCCATTGTGAGGAAAGATCTACCCACTGAGGGAAGAAGAGAAGCACAGCAGTGTAGCTGGCCTGTTGCATTAGCACCAAGCCTGCCAGTCACTGCTGAGTGCCCACCTGTCCTAACTCTCTTCCTCGATGGAAGATGGAGCCCAGTGGGTGAGACCTTTGTAAGAGAAGACCTCCTCAGATTAGGTCATGAAGGAAGGCACAGGCCAGAGAATAATTCCAAGGTCAGTGGCTCATGAAGGAGCAATGAGTGCCAGGGACAGAATAAAGAAGGCCATGGTCTCAGATAGGGAGCTAGAGTCAGGCAAAGAGCTGTCCATAGGACAGTGAGTTGTAGCAGGGTGCAGTGGTTATGGCTATGTGATCTGCAGGGTGGTGAGTATCATCACAGAAATGATCTCACTTCTCTGGTACAAATTTTCTCTGTATTAATCTGTTTGCTTGTCTCTGAGTCACAATACCTAAACACCCATAATTTAAAAGAGAAGTTTAATTTACTTATGGTCTAGCCTCTGATCAGCTGTGTCCAATGAAGAGGTATCACAGAAGAAGAGTGAGGTGTACAAAAGCTGCTTAGTTTATGGCACTACAGGGATTCTTGGGCAGTATGCCAGAGAAGGGTGAGGGATCAGACACAGACTCCAAAGCCAAGTCAGACACCTCTGGATGTGTGTTCTGCAGTTTCCATGGCAGATTCAAAGCTGATCAAGGGGAAAGTCCTACTTAACTACATTTATATTTTTTTAATTTTATTGATACAAGTAGATATGTCTATATTGAGTATATTCATCATAGGGAATTTTTACCTGTATATGATATATTTTGATTCCTCTTTTTCCCTTTCCCCTCCTCCCTTTCAACCTCTCTTCCTCTCTGTATTTACAAAAGTTTGTTTCTTTTTCCTCCTTTGCTCATTTTTCTTGTTCTTTCCTTCTTTCTTCCCACTATCTATTGCCCCTATTATTTTGAAAAATCTTTTCCTATTTCACAATGTTTATTACACATTTTGGTCTCTATTTCCACATTCAGCTTCTTACCCTAGAAAAACAATGCCATACACATGTGTCCAGTTTCTTTCATTTAAGGGTATAGCTTCAAGGTGTATCCATTCAGGTATAAATATTCCGAGTTTATCTTTATTTATGGGTAAGCAATATTTCATTGTTTAGAAAAACCACATATTTTAAAATCTATTCATTGGGCATTTGAGTTGTTCCCAAGATTGCTTTCCAGATGGTTACAAACTGTACCACTATAAACATGGCTGTACATGTATTTGCTGTGGTATGATGCTTTTAATTATTTTAGGAAAGATACTCAGATGATATCTGGGTCAAATGGAACTTCTAATCCTAGTTTTTTCAAGATTCTCCATACTGATATCCACAACTGTTTCACCAGTCTATACCCCTACCAGCAGTGGAGAAGGGCTCCTTTTCCCCATAAACTCACTACATTTGTTATTGGTTGGTTTTTTGACATTGGTCATTCTTTCTGGAGTGAGATGGTATCTCAGTGGTTTTCATTTAAATATCTTGACCAGTGATGTTTTGTATTTTTTCATGTTTCTTTACCATTTGTACTTCTTCCTTTGAGAGGTGTCTATTCAATTCAAATGACCACTTTTGGATTGGGTCTTTAAACTGGAGATGTTTGATTTTTTTTCCCAATGCTTCGTATATTCTAGATATTAGTCCTTCGTCTGAGGGACTACTGGCTAGAATTTTTTCCCCACTCTGCAAGTTGTCTCTTCACTTTGTTGGTGATTTCTTTAGTTGTGTGAAAGCTTTTTTTTTAAAAAAATTAATCAAAATCTTTATTGGTACATTACATATACACATCATGTTTGCACTTAACAATGGAAATTTGTACCAGTATATGATACAACTTAATTCTCTTTTTTTTCCCATAGCCCTACCCACCCTACCACCCCCAACCCCTATATACATAAACTTTGTTTCCCTTCTTTTTTGTTATAATCTCATTGTTTTTTCCCCTTCACCCCATTTCACTTTGAGTATTTTCTATTTCACAATATATAACATACTTTATAGAACTCATTTACATCTTCATTTTCTCATACCAGAGAAAAGATATGAAATTTGCACATCTGTGACTATTTATTTCACTTGTGAGGATGTCCTCAAGGTACATCCATTTAAGTACAAATGATTCAAACTACTCGTTTTTATGGCAGAGTAATACTCCATTCTGTAGAAGAACCACAACTTTTTTATCCACTCTCCAGTTGGTGGACATTTGGATTGTTTCCAAGATGTAGCAATCACAAACTGAGCTGCTATAAACATAGGTGCACATATGTCACTGTGATATGAATCTTTTAATTGTTTTGTGTATATACCTAGCAGAGTGATGACTGGGTCAAATGGGACCTCCAATACTAGCTTTTTAAGGAATTTCCAAACTGTTCTCCACAGGGGTTGTACGAGTCTACATTCCCAGCAACAGTGGAGAAGGGCTCCTTCTTCTCCACAGCCTCACCAACATTTGTTGCTGGCTAATTCTGAGATAGCAGCCATTGTTTGTGGAGTGAGATGAAATCTTAATGTTGTTTTTATTTGCATCTCTTGAATGACTAGTGATGTTGAACATTTCTTCACATGCTTCTTAGCTGCTTGCTTCTTCTTCTGAAAAGTGTCTGTTCATTTCAGATGCCCATTTTTGAACTGGGTCAATAAATTTGGGTGGATTGATTTTTTAAAGTCCTTTATATATTCTAGATAGTAACCTTTTGTCTGAAATAGGTGGCAAAGATTCTTTCCCATATTGTTGGCTGCCTTTTCGCTTTGTTGGTGTTTCTTTTGCTGTGCAGAAACCTCTCAATAGGATGAGATCCCATTTATTGATTTCTTCTACTAATTCTTATGCTATAGAGGATTGGTTCATGAGATCTTTCCCTAAACCAATGTCTTCAAGAGTTTTACCTAACCTGTTTTGTAGCAGGTTTAGTGTGTCTGGTTTAATATCCACTTGGGATCCACTTGGGTTTTCTCACTCATCACCTTGTAATTTGTTATTTCCTAGAGATTCCTGGTTGCCAGGTGGTAAAATGAGGTTAATTAGCTGAGATCTGATGAACGTATGATCATATCTGTTAGAATATCATGGTCAAATAGCCTTTTGGAGAAGATAAGTAAGAAATATATGTTTATGTCCAAATATACATATATTTCATCTATCTATCTATATCTATCTATCTATCTATCATCTCACTACCATCTTTCTATCCTACCTTCCTAGCTATCTATTTATATGAAAGCATATATTTACAGTAATACATTCTATCACACCATGACTCCATTGGCTTCATTATTATTTTCTCTATAACTGAAACTATGATTCTCTTTCCCAACAGTGACAAACCTGGATTCTGTTATCTTCCATATATTTATTTATCTGTAAATCTTCCTTTTTGTGGTGAACCAGAGATGCTCTGGGGCAATGAATTCTCATTCTACATCATACCCCTGAATGAACTTCATGTTAAATATTCAGGCCCAGTTGTCCCCACTCCCCATGACATGGATCCTTCACATCCTGATCTCTCACCATGACTTCCTTGTTCAGGTCAAGGTGTGACCATCAACCTTGATGTGCCATGTCTAGTGAATTTAGGGCAGTTGCATAGAAACAGGATATGGAAGAGAGAGGAAAAACAGGAAAAAGAGAGCAAGTGAAACAGATAAACAATTTGAAGCTTCTGCTATGAACTGAATCTAATGCGTACTTTTAGCATTGCTACTTCATCAGTTGACTAATCGGCCATTGCTTATGCAATGTTCATTGTATTAACAAAGCTGGGAATAGTATGGGCTACAAAGAAGTATTATAAAACATGTTTCCAGCCCTTGAGGAGATATAGGATGAAAGTATCAAATCAAAACTGATATAATAAGAAGTGCTTTCTAAGACTGTTACAAAAATATGTGCTTCAAGTACGACATATACACTGTAAATATTCCTTCCAAGCAACAGGTAAAGCCATTGTGGATTAACTCTGCTTGTCTTAATAATCCAACTGGATTCTAAAACAGGCTTCAGTGCTTTGATTGGTCTACGATGATCAAAAAAGACTGAATTTTTTGTTTGCCATGACTCAGTACTATGGCCCTCCTTAATGGGCATGAAACAATTATATCATACTTCTATAGATGGATGTTAATTGACTGGTTCAATAGAATACTCACTGTAGAATGTTACAAAAGAGACATTTGGGGGCCGGGGAGTTAGCTCAGTGTTTCTGGCGCCTGTCTTGCAAGCACAAGGGCCTGGATTCGATCCCCGGTAACCACATACAATACTGGGTGTGGAGACCCACACCCAGCAGCAACCAGTACCACATACCACAGTGCCAGGCGTGGTGGCTCACGCCTGTAATCCCAGCACTAGGGAGGCAGAGGCAGGAGGATTGCTGTGATGTGAGTTTGAGGCTGAGCTCAGGGCCAGCCTGAACCACAAAGCGAGACCCTGTCTCAAAAATCCTAAAAAAAAAGAAACATTTGGTATAATTGCCATTCCTAAGGTCACTAAATATTTTCAATAAATTAGTGATGAATTTTTATTCTCAAAAAAAAGACTTATTATGTCAAGTGTGGATGGATGGAGATAGTCCCATGAGACTCAGCGAGGATATGCCTATGTGTCAGGCACTAATATTACTCCACACACGCAGTGAGCAAGCTCACTGAAGGTCCAGGATCTCGAATCATTCTTCCAGTGCAAACAATTAAGCAGTGCTCATTTCTGAATTTTTTTCTCAAGAAGTAAATTGATCTCTGGTATTCTGGGATGCAGCCATCTTGAAGAACATGGCAGAAGTGTTCAGGGAAAACTAAGCTCCACTTAGGGGCTCATCTCTTGACACAACCTTCAGAAAAACCTCTTTTTCAGGTTGAAGAAGTCCTTGTGTACTAAATTTTATCGGGATCTGCAACAGTGAAACAAACACACAGAGAAGTAACTAATGATACACCACTAATAGTGGCCAACTGGAAAATGTACATGAGGAAAAATAAAGATTTGTAAAAACATAAAAACTGCTTTTATGGCCAGGAAGTTAGCTCACTGGTTCCAGTGCCTGCTTTACAAGAGCAAGGTCCTGAGTTCGATCCCCTGTACCAAAACAAAGGAAAGCAAAATGAAACAAAACAAAACAACTGCTTTTCATATCATACACCTTGAATTGCTTATATTTATTTTTTAAGCTGTGTCAAAATTAGGATAATGAAAATATCAATCCACCTGCTCATCCAGAGAATATTTTATGGTCCTTGTTCTGTACCAGGCTGAAGGCAAAATCATGTTCACTTAAATTTTTTTTCAGGGGGCCGGGGATTTAGCTCAGTGGTTCCGGCGCCTGTCTTGCAAGCGCAAGGACCCGGGTTCGATCCCCTGGTAACCACATACAATATTGGGCGTCAAGACTCAAGCCTAGCAGCAACCAGTACCACATACCACATACTCATACGTGAGTGGTGGCTCATGCCTGTAATCCCAGCACTCGGGAGGCAGAGGCAAGAGAATTGCTATGAGGTGAGTTTGAGGCTGAGCTCAGGGCCAGCCTGAACCACAAAGCGAGACCCTGTCTCAAAAAACCTAAAAAAAAATTTTAAAAAAAAATTTTTTTTTCAGGTACAGTTGTAAGTAGAATGTATGAGTTTTAAAATTTATGCCCAAGTTTTGAACTTCCTGGCCAATTATTTTTTGAAAACTGTGAAAAGTTAATCTGGTGTTTGTAGAAGCTTACAAGGCAACCTGAGCAGACAGATTACATTTCAATAAATGGACAGTCCTTTACTTCTAGAGTCCGGTCACCCCTGCCATCTGAATCTACTTAGTTTATGACAGAAAGAGGCTTTCAGGACAAGTACGCTTTGCTTTGTTTTTCTAACATCTCCACTTGATTTCAAATGATAGTTGAAATGAGGAACTTCCAGGTCCTTCATCTTTGAAGTAAATCTTTCAAGTTAATCCCATTTTTGCTGAGTCACTTCCTTGAGTTTCTGGGACCCTTTACTGATCTCAGTAAAGGGAGAAGAAGTGAATCATCAGAGTCTGAGGCTTGTTACCTGGAGAAGCCCGGTATCTTGAAGAAAGGAACTGCCTCATGCCAGCTGGGCTAAAATCCCATATATCTCAGGTTATTTACACTCACAAAGCAGCTACAGAGCCAGCCTGAAGCCACAAATGAAATGAAAACCAAACTATTCTCCTTTTTCCTACAGAGTCTACTGACAGACAGAAATTGCATATTAAATGTACATGTCCTGGACATAGGCCACTGTCCTGAGGGAACATGTGTGGGTTCTGGTAAAGACAGCACCACTCCGACTCCATGAGGATGTGATCATTGTTATTTATAATGTGCACAACATGTCCCATCTTTGGATGACTCGAAAGGGAATTTAAATATTCCTCAAGTGTAAAAAGATCCCACCTAATCACATCAGTTAAACTGGAAAAAGTTTAGGTGATACTTTAGTTTATACTGTCTTCACAAAGCTGTGTATTTAAGACTCAAAAAAACCAATCCCTTTAAAATTGATAGATAGCTCAAAAGGGATACTTCGGCCAGTGGAACAAAAGCATAAAGAATGAGCAAGCATATACTTTTCCTTAAATAGGTTCCTGGGTTTAGTAAAAATGTCTCAGTAAATCGTTATTTGTCGAGGAAGATTCCTCTCACCTGTGTTTCCTGACAAGGTTGGAGGGAGAAGTTTTGTAAGAGTCTGATGATAGCAAGTTTCATGTTCATGAGAGCAAACCTCATGCCGATGCAGTTCCTGGGTCCAGTCCCAAAAGGCATGTACACGTAAGGGTTAATATTGTCCTTGTTCTTCTTACTGAACCTGGTTCCATGATAGTACAGGGAAAAAAGTTAACAAAGTATAAACACCACAACGTTTACTGGTTAGAGAATGTCACTGAGACGTTCGCCTTCAATGACTTTTGGATGTTGAAAACATATGGTGCTTTTGCTCCAAGAGTTGTAGGTTATTGAGCTTCTGTTCTCCTCCCCTATGGGAGTTTCCAGTTTTGTTGATGTAAAATAAATTCTGTGCAAAAAAAAGTAATGTCTCTCTTTCAACAGGAAAATGACACTCCTGTCCTGTAGGAGACATTATGGTATACTGAGAGTAGGTTGAATCTGGTTGGATCCTTTTCCCGGGAACCGTTTACCTTTCAGGGCGGAACTCCTCAGGCTCTGTCCAGTATTTTGGATCTCGATGAAGTGTATAGATCGGCACAATCACAACTGAGCCTTTTGGAATGAGCACTCCATTGATTTCAACGTCTTTCTTACAGACTCTCTCAAGTCTGATGGCAATTGGGTACAATCTGAGAACTTCATGTACCACCATATCCAGATACTCCATCTCTAGCAGGGCATCAGAGGTGGCAGGTGCCTGAGAAACAGATTTTATAAATTACATTTTGGTATTATCTTTCAACTCAGGCTATGCAGGACTATTAAAGTGTTAGGAAGTCTCAGGAATCATTCACGTTGGTAAAAGACCATAGCACTGGCGATCATTTTAATAACTATCAATTTCCTTGAGGTGCTCAATGGCCCATTGAGAAGTGTAGAGTTGTTATGAATATGGGAGCATTTTGGGATATATCTCAATGCATACCCCAAAATCCTCAATATTAACCTGCACTTCTTTTCTTTCTCATGTATGGAAAAGTATGACACATAGATTCTGACAATTATACTCAAGGAAAAGTTGCTCTCACCTTTCAACAGAGAACCCACGTGACTATACCAAAGAAACAGAAGATACAAAAGAAAATACCTATGTGTAGTAGACAAAACCTAAATGATTGCTTTTGACTACATATAGAAAATTGAGAAACAATACTGCTTATGAAAACTCCACAGTCACTCTTTTTATCATATACAAAACCTGAGAAAACTGTCATAGAAAAATCCTATACACTAGTACCTGTTATCCAAAATATAACAAAAGGCCGTGGTTGGATGCTGCCGGGGCACACAATTTCAGTTTGAGTGACAGAAGGATAGTAATTCACATTTAGCCTCAACGTCTGGGTAGACCAGTCTGCTGGCTGGTGTTTTAAAAATTCATTATGATCTGGGAAGAAAGTACTTTTTAATCACCTCACTGTCTAACCAGCCATGTCAGTCTAAAGATGAGATCTTTTCATCTCACAACAACTTATTTAGGCAGAGATATGAAGAAGTTTAGAAACCATGTGGCTATTGATTGGTGTGAGTTTAGAGAGGACTTATTTTATGCATTGCATTTGGGTCAGAAGCTAAACACCATAGCTTGTACCTTAGCTTCTTTACCTCTGGCTCTGTGATTGCTATGTGAGGATGTGTGGATGGAATTGAGTCATCCTTCCCAGCCTAGCCACAGGCAACCTTACTCAGCCACAGTATGTCCAGTAGTAATATCAGTAGTTAGCCAAACAGACACATGTTGGAAAATCTTTCTAATTCCATGTTTTCTACTGCGTACTAGAACGATAGAAGATAGTGTGTATACGACAGGGTAAACACTCTTAAATGAAGAGCTTTTATTTCTGTGAGTATCATCCATGACTTTCTCCTCTATTTTGATATAATGTTTATTAATGGAGCTGATTAAAAGAATTAATGCTTAAAATGCTGAGAACAATTCCCTTAGAAAATCATTTAAAAATTGTTATCTTTAAGCCTTTTCCTCTTCTTTCCCTTTCTGTGTATTGTTCACTCACCTTATTGGGCAAAATTGTATCAATTTCCTGTTGCAGTTTCTTTTGAACATCAGGGTGAGTGGCCAACTCATGCATAAAGAAAGACAGAGTACTGCTGGTGGTTTCATACCCAGCCACAATAAAGATAATTGATTGAACCACAAGCTCCGGGTCAGACACACCTAATGGAAGAGAAATGCAGCTTGGGTAATGCCAGTCAATGTGGAATATCCCAGGTTAGTTGAAGAGAAATCCAAACATAACTCACAAATACCTAGGCAGAAAAATGGAAAAGCAATTCCCAGTCACGTTGGAAACATTTTTCATTTTCTTGTCTATCTAACATGAACTAAAAGGGAAATTTTAATATAATTCCCAGGGTCTGCAGTGGTCTTGGCCGTCTGCTCCTTGATATGTCACCCTCACTAACAACAAAACTGAGTATTTCCATGAGATATTATTTTCACGAAACACAGAAATTTTATTTAGAATGCCCCTTAGATAATCATAAAAGTAATTTATACGAGTAAAAATGTTGATAACATTCTATCTGAGGAACAATGTAAAAAAGGAAAAGAATAAGAAAAGACTCAAAATGACTTGAAAGTGCTTCCAGTGGAAACATGTGAGACAACTTGAACATCAAGATAAATAATGATGGAAAGGGGCCAGGGACTTAGCTCAGTGGTTCTGGGGCCTGTCTTCCAAGTGCAAGGATCTGTGTTCGAACCCCCCCCAACCACATACCATACTAGGCATGGAGACTCACGTCCAGCAGCAACCAGTACTACATACCATAGTGCCAGGCATGGTGGCTCACGCCTGTAATCCCAGCACTCAGGAGGCAGAGGCAGGAGGATTGCTGTGATGTGGGTTTGAGGCTGAGCTCAGGGCCAGCCTGAACTACAAAGTGAGACCCTGTCTCAAAAAATAAATAAATAAATAACCACCTCCCCCCCAAAAAAACAACTAATGCTGGAAAGAAAATAAGCTTATTGTATAAATTCATTCTGAGAAAAGAGATTGAAAGACATGGTCAAGAAGAAAGGAAAAGTGAAGGAGAAAGGTACTTAAGAGAAAAGGGAAGGGAGGAGAGGGAAGTGAGGAAAAGAAAGGCGAAAACAAAGAAGAAAAAAATAAAAGAAAGGAAAAAAGTATGAAATATGTGTTAGTGTTCTCACACCGAAAAACCATAAATGTGTAGTAACTGATACAATTAGAAAGTCATTATTTTGTTACAATCATAGTAATAATCGTTTTCAAAAAAAAAAGAGAGAGAGAGATCTATTTTAGGCAATCTAATAGATGAAAGTATCAAAATGAAGCTATCAACTCTGTTCTAAAGGTTTTCCTCACCTGGTACTTACTAGTTACAAAAGGAAAATGAAATACTTTACGGCAGATTAAGCTAATGAACACACTTCAGTATGCATTTCCAGTGAACAGCACCACTGTTCAGAGAGTCCCTTCAGATTTCCAGACAGAGGTTCTAATGCAGCGGGTCTGGATGAGGCCGAGAATCAGCGTCTGTCCTGAGGTAGGTGACCCAAGACTACTGATGACCTCCAGGTGTGAAATGCTTGTGTATATTGACTTCAAGCTCTACACTTTGCTAGACACTTTTCTACAAAGTGCCTTTGGCTAGTGCATATAATATCCAACCAGGAATCTTTCTGCAGTTTTTCAGAGATGCTTCTTTGTTTGGAAAACCTCCTGCACATTTCCAGAAATAGTAGAGCATCCTCGGTTACCTTTATGGGTTTCCATGTCTTTTGAATTCTGGGAATCCATCATCAGCTGAAGAAAATCCACTCATTGCTGGAAACAGAAAGAGAATTTTCAAAGAGAAAAGGTCAATTGTGAACTTAGAAGTATAGCAGCAGTACAATACGGTGTGTCAACTCGCTCGGGGAAATACGGGCCCTCCAGGTCCAGAGGTCTGGCTGAGGTTTTCTGTGTTACTGGTGAATAAAACATCTACCTAAAAACTTTAAAGAGCTGGGTTTCTCTTGAGTTAAAACCAGATGTTGAGTCTTCCCTTCTCCTGTGCTTCTCTAACTCCTAACACAGACTTCCGGTTAGATGATGTCTGTCTCCTTTTGTCACACCTACTTGCTCAGAAAGAAGTTTTGGAAGTGTCTCTTGTTCCTCTGCTTAAGTGTTAACCAGTGGCCACCTAGGTCAATCTCCTGCCATTTCTAGAGCTCATCAGCAGGTTTTAGGCACTTGTCTCGAAATAGTCCATCATCTAGGATGCTAGAAATCTTTAGGAGCAAGTAGTATCCTCAGTCACACTTCCCTGAACTGCTGATGTCCTTATGATGGTGTCCAGGTACTTGGAGCCCAGAGAACTGTCATGGCCACTCAAGATCATTTTCATTCCCATGTTCACTGCAGCACTATTTTTAGTTTTATTTGATTAATTATAGTGGTGTTTATCATGGAGTTCAGTTTTATATTATCATACATAATTGTGGCAGTCTTCATAGTAACAAGAAACTGAAGTAATCTACCTATTCTTCAGGTCATAAAAGGAGAACGATAGTATGGTACAAATCCTACTAGGATAGTACTTAGCTATGGAAAAGGAATGAAATCTTGTCATTTGTAACATGGATGAAACAAGAGATTGTTGTGTGATGGGAAACATATCATACAAAAAAAGACAAAAACTGTATGATCATATTAATATGTAGAATCTAGAAAGTAGGTCTGATAGAGATTAAGGGAAAAATGACAGTCCCCAGAGGGCAGGAGGTTTAGGGGAAGGACTGGGGACTCAGTGATCTGTAGGTACTAAGTTACAGTTAGGTAGAAGCTAGAGTTTTTATGTGTAGTAAGCTCACTATAACAACTATACTGTACTATACTATCAGTTCATAAATAACTATGCATTTCTAACAGCTCCGAGTAAGCGTTTTGACAGTTTTCACTCAAAAGAAAGTATGAATAGTTAAGGAGATAGGTATGCTTAACTGGACTTAAATATTATACATGCATCAAAACAACATGATGTCCCATTAAATATATATATATATATAATATACATATATGCCATATATATGTATATATATAATTTTCTGATTTATCTATGTACATCAAAAATAAATTACAAAATAATGATAGAGGAAGCTGGGGATTTAGCCCAGTGGTTCCAGCCACTGCCTTGCAAACACAAGGTCCCAAATTGATCCTTGGTAACCACATACCACAGTGCTGGGTGTGGTGGCTGATGCCTGTGATCCCAACACTCGGGAGGCAGAGGCAGGAGGATTGCTGTGAGTTCAAAGCTTACCTGGGCTACATAGAGAGCTCAGGGCCAGACTGAACTACAAAGCGAGACTCTTGTCTCCAAAAACAAAAGTGATGGAACTTTATCACATTCTGTTCCTTTGATGTAAATGAAACTGTCTTTTCATCATACTGATTTCGTTTCCTTTGAATCTATACTCACTAGAGAAAATTGTTGTATATGATAATTCTGCTTTTGATTGTTTAAGAAATCATCATATGCTTTTCCATATTGGCTTCATAAATGTACACATCCCCAACAGCAGGCAAGGGTTCCTATTTGCAGGTTTTGGTAATGGTTTTATATTAATAAAATTCATACCATAACACACTAATAGGTCACGCCTATTATTTAATTTTAAATGCTTTCTGTCTTGTTCACTTTTTATTGCCCCTAAATGTGAAAGCTCTCTTTCAATTTAGAATTGTTTTTATCTAACTTTAAAATAATACAGAAAAGTACAGATTATATGTATAAAACGGGCATGATGGTTCACACCTGTAACCCCAGTATTCTGGAAAGCTGAGATGGAGGAATGCAAGTTTGAGCCCAGATTGGGAAATTTAGAGATTAGAGAGTCCCTGTCTCAAAAGAAAAAATAAAAGAGACTGGGGCTGAATCTCACTGCAGAGGGCCTGGGTTCACTCCCCAGTACCACAAGAAAGGAAAAAAGAGAGCTAAAGAAAGAAAGGAAGGAAGAAAGGCAAAAAAGAGAGCAGGAGGGCAGAGAGGAAGAGACACAGAAAGGAAGGAAATAAATCATAGGAATATAGCTCCATAAGTTACCAGCGAGTGACCATTCACATATAACCACAACTTGAATTTACCTTCTGTTTCTCCTTAAGGCGATTTTCTTTCATCTTGTTAACAGAGTTTTTGAAAAGATTTATAGACTCTCTTGGATACACAGAGACATTGAATGCCTCAAGTATGGGTGTAAGGAATGGAAAAAACACTACAGGAAAAAGAAAAATGGAAGCATAGTGAGAATGCAAAATTTATCTGCCATAATTATATATATATATATATA
>PVIR01040546.1:0-13211 GCA_004026965.1 Petromus typicus | reverse complement strand
TCACCCTTCTGGAAGGGCATCTCTGGCCTCCAGCCCAGCCCCCATTCAGAAGACCTGGACTTCTCCTGCCATCAGCCAGAGTACACTTGTCCATTAAAGACAGAGGGACTCGGCTCCGTATTGGGAGGGGATTTGAGGGTTTTCAGATCGCAGGAAGATTTCAGCTTGGGTTCTGTCCTGACATCTCGGAGGGGGGGGGGTGACATACACATGGCCTGGGGCGCCCTGGCGGAAGCACAGTTCTCAGGTTCTGTCCTCCACTGTCTCTGCACCCCTGCCTCCTCTAGACTGGAGCCCGGTCAGCCCACTCAGGTGCCCCTGGCCACCCTGTGCAGCAGGCAGACCACAGGTTGGCTGTGCATCCTGCTTCTAACCCACAGGAGGTGCAGGAGTCATGGCTGTCTCACAGTGGTAACGAGCAAGTGTCTAAGGAACCACTCGCGGCCTTGGCGCGGGAGGAGGGAGGCGGCTCGGTGGCTGAGCTCGCCGTAGTCTGCTCCAAGCGCCCAGCACCGCAGATGCGACCAGAGGAAGAAGCCACATGAGGGTCAGGCGTCCACCTGGGATCTCGAGCTCCCGGTTTTCCTGACACCTGGAGCTGCCCGGTGAGTGCAGTGGCCTCAGGGGATGACGGCTGGATGAATGAATGAATAAGTGAACAAACAAGGGAGGACTCCTCAGCCAGAGCCAGGGGAACGCCTCCAGGCACGTAGGGGACGCCCCGGGGTCCCTCAGCGTGCAAGGTCTCGGGACCACTCCGCTTCTCCAGCCTTGCTCTCTTGGAGCCGATGGGATCCCTGAGGGTCCTGGGCTCCTGCGAGCAGCAGCCCGTGGATGTCCCTCCAGGTGGTGTAGTGCGCGGACTGAGTGCTGAGGTGCAGAGGCGCGGAGCACACGCCGCCCGCAGCTGCTCGGCACAGGCCTTGCTGCGCTGAGGACGCCGGAGCAGGGCGCTCGGCACAGGGCGATCTGGGGCGGGGTAGTCACCTGTGTCTGGCTGCTCTTGGGGACCTGGCATGGGCCACAGTAACAGTGTGGGCTGCCATGGAGGGGGCCACACAGGGATGTTTGTTGGTGACAGCTACAAGGAAAATGGGGGCCTCTGCCTTGCAATTGCAAGGAAACAATTTTCTAGCAGGTAACAGCTCCCAAGGCCCCAACCCAAATGAGCCTGAATCCCCAGCTAGCTCTTTGATCCCAGGGCTGAAACCCAGCACCTGAAACAAACCCCACGGAGCGCTCCGAGGTGGGCTCAGTGACCAGGGGTGTGGACAGGGTAGACCGTGCGGTCAGCCCTCTCTCCACTCCCGGGAGGCTGCCCAGCGGTCACACCGTGGCTGACCTCCATCCTCTGTTACTTACCAACTACTGAATCAGAACAAGGGCCCGACACACAGGGCTCTAAATGCAGAAGGTTTTGGAACTGCCCTCTGAAGAGCAGTCGGTTGAAAACACTCAACGACATGACCCCAGGGAATGGGGGAGCCGCAAGCCCAGCTTCACGCTGTCACCATGGCGAGGTGCTGGGTAGGGCCGGCGGGCGCTGCGCCCAGCTCGACACACACGAGCACCCTTCCCCAGGATGACTAAGAGCCTGCGTGTTTCTGGGCAGTGGCAGCCAATTTGCAATTTATCTTGGTGTTAACCCAAACAGGCTACAAACCAAGACAAATACTCTTTGAAGTGATCAGCTGATGACTCAGGCCCTTTTCACGGAAGTTCCTCCACGGAGGAAGAGAAAAATCCTTGGAAAACTGCCAACGGAAAGCTTCGTGTGCGCATCAAGGGAAGCTGTAGGGCTGCGGCCGTTGGGCAGACAGGGCGAGAGGTCTCTGGCACCCATGGGCAGAGAGCCTGGGGACAGTCCCGCGGAGGGTGTGGTCGAAATCCGTTGGGGGTGTCTGGTGGGGACTCCACGAGAAGGCGTCGCGTGGTGACTCCCAGGGTGAGGACATCTTGGGGAGGACAGAGGGCATAAGAGGGTCTTGAAGCCTAGATAAGCAAGTCTGGCGGAGGCCCGGCTCATGGGTTACGGGGAAGCCCGAGGTGAGAGTGTTTGGTGAGGTCCAGCATGCGGCACCATGTGACAGCGCTGGGTTTGAGAGTCCAGTGGAAGGATACAGCGAAGGGGTCATGGGTCACGTAGAAGCCTGGGGTGCAGGGGTCTTGTTGAAACCCTTGGCAAGGGAATCTCATGGAAACCCTGGGTGGGGGCTTGTGGTGAACTTAAGGGCGAGAGTGTCTGGTGAAAACTCAGAGTGAAGGTGTAGGGAAACCAAGGTTATGGGTGTGCAGTGGAGGTGAGCGGGAGGCGCCAGGTATTAGCCCAGTGTGAGGCATCTAGTCCAAGCCCTAAGCTGGGCTGTCTGGTGAAAAGTCAGGGTGAGGAAGGAGGGTCAGCTCAGGGTGTGGCCAAGCGTGGCTGTCTTTCGGAAGACCTCTGTAAGCACGTCTGGCAGAACCCCAAGGTTTGGTGTCTGCCACAGGCCCAGGGTTTGGGAACCTGAAGAAATCCCAGGGTTTGAGTGTCTGGCAGAAGCCCACAGTTCCGGTGTCTGGTGACAGCCTAGGAGCAGGATTTCCGGTGCAAGTTCCAGGGGTGGGTGTCTGGTAAAAACCCTGGTCCAAGCATCAGGTCGTACCCCAGTGTCAGGGTGCCTGGTGGAGGCCCAGGACGATTGAGTCTGGTCACAGCTAAGAGGGGGTGTGTTTCATCGAAGCCTAGGAAAGACTAAGGGTGACTAGTGAAAACTCAGGGTAAATGAGGGAGGCTCACGTGAGGGTCTTGGGGAGACCCAGGACATCTGGGTCACAGGGAAGCCCTGAACATATAAGGTGCCTTTCGATGTCTGTGGTGCTTTATTTCCCCTTGCTCAGAACTAAAGGTCTCCGGCTGAACCCTACCTGGACAGTACGGATGCACCGTGCCAGGCAGCATGCTCAGCACCAGACCGTGAGGCCTGGAGACTCTGCGTTTCTCTGTGCCGCACAGCTCAGACCTGCAGATCCAGAAGCGCTCGCAGCCTGTAGCCTGTTTCTAGAGTAAAGACATCACTTGTTTGGAGACTACACCAACTGGTGCTCCTCAGTTTCCTGATCCGAGGACTATAGAGACAGGTTTTCCCTTCCGCCTCTCGTCTTATCTGGAGCCCTCCTAGATTCGAGTGTGAGAGGGCTGTGCCCTCCTTCTGGCTTTGTGTGGTTGTTCATAGAAGAGAGCAAGGTTTGGGACCCAGCCAATGACCTTGAAGGAACTTTGGTGGAAAAGAGGTTTGTTTTCAACACACCCAACTGGTCAAAACCAGTAGCAGAGAAACGAGGAGGTCTTGGGAAGGGCTCAGGTTTGAATTTCTCACTCAACTACTCACTCTGACTCATTTTTGGGACCTTAATGGATGGCAGTTGCTTTCCTGGCACACAGGTGACATTAGGTCGTAGCTCTGGCTCCCCAAGTGCGGTTGGTGTCATGGGTAGCTTGGGCTGGGAGAGGCGCTGTGCCGTATGCAGTGGTGGTCAGCTCTTCCTGAGGAAATGACCAGATCCGAGGAGACTGCAACTGCTTTGCAGCGTTTTCCTGGCAGCATAACAGGTTTCAGGTGAGAACACAGTCTGCCAGGCAGCAGGTCCCCTTCAGACCTGCGTCTGTTGCTAGTTTTCCCCGCCCCACAGGAAGCTGCTCACTTCACCACAGTACAGAGGGTGTCAGGGTCCTTGCCTCTGATCTTGCAAGATGGATCTGGGTCCCTTGGTTCTCAAGAGGAAAGAGGGTGAGGTCAGGTGCAGCTATGTGGAGAGAAGCACCTATCCCTAGGTGACAGTTTCTCCTAATCTGGGGAGGCCCCAGTGTCCCTCTGGACCTGCTTTGGGGCCTGCTAGGACCTGCTGTACAGCTCTGAGTAGCCATGCAGTTTCTTCTGAAGGTGCAAGCTACACAGGGTTTGGAGATGGAGGGGGCAAGAAAAGTCAAGGGACTCACTCCAGTCCTGCCTGGAGATAGGACCCAGAAGGCTAAGCGCCTCCACACTCTTCAGAGTCCTGGTGTGCCCACAGGCACGGAGGGCAGGAGCAGTTTGCCCAGGTGACTGTGGCTTGGGAGCAGCAGTTTGTGCCTAGCGGGCAGCAGAGGTGTCTTGATACTCTCTTCAGAGACTGCAAAGTGTCCAGACTACCCCAAACCTCAAGAATGCAGGCGTGGAGACGCCTGCTGTCCCACAACCATGGCCCAGGCCTGTTTCCGTGCTGTGCCCACCACTCCAGGCAAGGGCAGCAGGCGGTGGCGGGTGAGGCTGGGGTGGGCGTTCCCCTCACCTCCAGGAAGCTTCTGCCACTCCTACTGCTCGCAGACCAGAAAACTTTTCTGCCCCAAAGCCTGTGTCCTTCAGGTCCAGGCAGGCGTTCAGGCCTCGGCGCCAGCAGCTGGGGCCGCGTGCCTTCAGCTTCATCTCCATGTGTGCGAACGCCAGCTGGTGCAGATGGTTGGCAGTGCAGACTCCTGGGCACATCCTGTGCTTGCAGCCAGCCCACCTGTGCGGCCTGCGTGCTCAGACGCTCATAGGATAGTGAGGGCCACAGGAGCGTGAGCTGGAATTGGCAGAGATACAGACTGTGGGTCTTTGGCCCTGACCACACTCAAGGTTTAGGTCTGACCTCCCAACCTTGGCCCCTGTCCGCTCCCAGCACTGAAAAACCTGGCCCTGAGCCAACACCCTCGTCTTCGGTGAGCCTGCCTGGCTGTGGGGCTCCCTGGTCCTACACCCTGACCCACCACGTACAGCAGCGACCCTGCCCTTGCCACATGTTGTCTGAGGACAGAATGTGCTCCCACAGCTGGCACACCAATGGGTTGGGAACCTGTGTTACCAGTCCTCAAGAGAATGTTACAGAGGACAAGCTATGACGCTGTCAGCGGGTTCCATGGCTGCCAGTGTGGATGCCCTGCTTTCTTTATGTCTGCTGTCTCAGGTGCTTTCTCCTTGCTGACACCCAATACTGACACCTACAATTGTTGGGTCAAGTAGAAAAGATTTATTTTGGCTCTTGGTCTGTAGAGGTTTCAATCCTGAGTTGGCTGGCTCCAAGACAGGGTGGCATGGCAGAGGAGAATCAGTCCATGGATAGCAGGCAGGAAGCCCCAGGGATCACGGGAGGAGCGGGAGGGACATCTGCCTTTCCAGGCCATGCCCACAATGACCCACCTCTTCCCAGTAGGCTTCACTTCCCAAAGTGACACCCAGCTATAAACCCAACAGTGGTCTAGTCTAGTGATGACTGTCATACACCCATGATAGAGTGACCTCCCAAAGCCTCACCTAGGAGTTTATGAGGCTTTGGGTGGCCTATAGACGTAAACTGTAACCCCATTTACCCACCTCCCAGGTTACTTTGAAAAAAAGTAGGAGTTCTTTGCATATCTGGTACTGATCTTCTGGTTTGGATCTTATCTCTTTATTTGTATGCTATTTTTTGTGCAAAAGCCTTCTCAATTTTAATGTAGTTCAAATTATCCAAAGTTTATTGATTTGTATTTTTTGTTTTGTTTAACAAACAACTTCTCTCGTCAAGGTCAGATTTTTTCCCCTATTTGGAAGTTCAGACTTCGCTTTTCACATTGAAGTTTGTATTTACCAGGAAGTGATCCACGTGTCTGGTGTGCAGCAGGAACCCTAGTCTGAAGAGGTGATGCCTCCTCCATCCCGGGCTGCACCCGGGCCGCGTCCCTGTCAGCCCCGCCCCTCTGGTCAGGCTGCCCAACCCAGGGATACAGCCTGCAGCTGCAGCCCTGCAAGTCTTGATGTGGCCTTTTACCTTTGGGGAGTTTCTACTTTTCCCTATAAATTGAACAATTATTTTCGCAGTACTGTGAAAAACCTGTTGGGAGTTACATGAACTGCCTGGGTTCCTAGGTCAGCTTAATGAGAATGGCTGTCTTCACAGTACTGAGGAAATTTTCCCATGAACGCAAGCCTCTTCTCTAACATTATAGGGTTCTTGCTGTTGTGCTTATAACTTTTTGCACTCAAGTCTTGCACAATTGCTTTTAGATTTCTTCCTAGGTATCCTGGTTTTTCGGGCATTATAAATGGCATCATTTTTAAGCTACGTTTTCTAATTGTTGTTGCTGCCAAAGACATGGCACCTGTTTGTCTACATTTACTCTGTAGCAGACAGTTGTTAGAGTGTTTGTCACAACTTTCTGTAGTTTTTGGCTGTGCAGACAATCATATTTTCTGCAAGCTGTGAACGTTTTGCTTTTTCCTTTCCAATTCTCAAGCTTTTTGTCTTAAACTAACTCTACTTGTGGGGTGATTTTTCACAAAAACAGTAACAGTGGTGTCCTTGTCTTTATCTTAATTCCAAATACCTTTACACTTTCCATATGCCACATCTTTTTACAAACTTTTTATTAGTACTTCTCTACAGTATATAAGAATTACATTTACTGTGAGAGATTGGTGCTTATCTGGAGCAAGTCTTCATTCTTTTTTTGTTCTCCCCTATTCCACTCCTCTTCCCTTTCCCGTCTGTTGGTCCCCTTCCCATGTACAGAAGCTCTGTCTCTATTATTCCAATTCTTTTTTCATCCCCTCTGCGTCCCTTCCTTCCCCTTCCCTCCAGCTCTTGATCCCTTCCATTTGCAAAAGCCCCCCCCCCCACTTCCTATTATCTATTATTTTGTTCTTTACTGGGGTGAAGGAGCTTCAAAGAGCTGAGGGGTGCTCACAATGGTGAGTCCTCAGCTGACCACCAGGAGGGCAGACGTGACAACGTCCCCACCTGTCACTCAGGTGGCTGCAAGTCAGCTTCAGCATCTCGTGAGCTTGGGGGAAGGACTTTCAGTCACTGCTTCTGTGAAACATTACGGACTTCCTATATTTCTTAAGCTTTGTAGCAGGAAACTCTCAAACATATGTGAAGATATGGAGCTGTACTTCGAGTGACGTCTTTCCAAGTCTCATGGAACTCAGCACACACTGGAAGCAGGGCTGAAAGACGCGGCCTTGGGGAGCGGTCAGCCGTGTGGCTCCACCCTCCTGGATGAGACTGCCAGGACCTGCGGGTAGTAGCTGGTCCCTGTGGCCTTTGTTCCTTCTGCCCTCGATCTTGGACTTCAGCCTCGGAGACAGTAAGAAGTAAACTTCTGTTCTCTGTAAATTGCCCACACTGTGGTATTTTGTTACAGCAGCACAGACTAAGTGTAACAGACGCGCATGTTTCCACTGCCCCTGACAATTGTTTCAACCCTTTTCAATTGCTCTGAAAGCAGCCCAAATGAAAGATCTGCTCATCGTAATTACTTTGGCTTGAATCTGTAAAAGACAAAAATTTTTCTCTTAAAGCATAATATACCATAATTCTATTTAAAATTGTTAAAAAACTTCTTAATATCAAATTTCTGTTTGTCTTATAAATTTGTCTCTTTTAAAAGAGTCGATTTGTTTTTATCAGAATCCAAAGAAGAAATTAGTTACATATCTTTTAAAGTTTCCCCTCTCTCTACCTTTTCTTTCTTTTTCTTTTTTTTTTTTTAGGTTACAGCCTGAAGAGTGAGTCATGTCTTCTGCAGTCTCTGGTTTTGTAGACTGCCTATCAGTGATGCCATTACACCACGCATCACTCGGTGGGCTGCTAATCCTGCTGGTTCGCTGAGGGCGTGACTAGCTCTGTGCGAGTCTGCAGACAGATCGCTTCCCAGTGACAGGCACTCAGAGTCGCCTCCAACCTCGAACTCCGTTGTGGCTGAGCGCTGGGATTCCTGGGTCTTTCTTTCTCATTTCCCTTTCCACAAAGGCTTCTCTCCAGCATTTGTTTTCCTTAGACAAAGCTCATATAGGAAACCAGAAGAAATTCTCAGTTTTTTTTCCTTCACTTACCAGTTTTCCGGAAACAAATGACCATTGTCTTGGTTGGGTCCCCAGAGACCGTTGCCAGGAGCAGAGCTGTGGACCCGGAGGCTGCTGGAAAGGGTGCAGGACGTTGGGACTGAGCAGGGCGAGGACGGGGTGACACACAGAGCGCCTCCCTTCTCCCTTTCCTGCAGACTGAGGCAGCTAGGGCTGGCTGGGGTGAGCCTTGGAGCAAACAAGGTCTATTTTCTCATCCAGCCAGACGTTGGCTGCAGGAATGTTGCACACTGTGTGGGACAGTAGCTGGCTCTTGTGGACACGGTTGAAGCCCATGGGACACATGGCCCCTGCTTCTGCCTCCCCGCCCAGGGACCCTCTCTTTATCTCACTGCATTGTGCCAGAATCTTACAGCAAATGCCACACCAACAAGATAATTACATTCCACCAGGGAATACAACACACAGCCATGGCCAGCCAACAGTAGGGAGGTGGAGCCAGACTGCTACTGACCTCCCAAGGGCCACATCTTCCAACCCTGCTTACAGGAGGCACTGAGATCCATGTGACTTTGGAACATCGTCACTCCAGTAGCTCCATGTCTAGCTGAAGGAGAAAGGTGAAAGAAAGGGTCAACAGGTTTTGTACAGAAAATCCTCTGTGCTAAGCAGGCTAGGAAAACAGACCTTGAACTGAATCACAGGACAACAAACCTGGGTGTAGATAATTCCTGGCACCAGATGTACTGGCTTCAGTCTTCCTGGGAGAAGCTGCTTCCCTGGGAATACAGGCCCAAAGGTTACAGCCTTCAGATCATTAGGGAGAACAGAGGAAGAGTTTGTTATTATTAAGGATGCTAGAAGTTTCTCAAAAAAATGTGTGCAGCCCCAGCTTCTGACCAAAGCCATGAATGTACACATCCAGTTACATTGACCACGTCTGCCTTTTAGCTCGATGCTGCTTTTGTCTAAAATGCAGATAAACAGGGAGTGAAGAAGCTTAGCCTCACTTCGGCCCAAGGAGAGACTGTTCTGATCTGCCAGCCATTGTGGTGGTGCTGTTCTGGTACTGTTTTTCTGGTGATGACATGCTGAATGGTAAAGGTGGAACTATTTTTTCTGTCTCTGTACTTTTCCCCTAATTCCTAAACATAAATATTTCTTAAACTTCCTTGGGTGTGTAGACGCTTTATTTGCAGATCGAGCTGGTAAAATTTATGAAAGGCGCACCTCAGTTGACAAATTGCCCTTGTCAACACACTTGCATATCTTTGCATGTATTAGAGAGTTTCCTCCCTACCAAAATAGAAATATACCACCTATGGCCAAGCAACAGTAGACTCAATAGAAGAAGAAAAACATTAATCATTTGGTGGTATGATTGCTTAATATGTGTTTCTTTCTAATAGTACATGTTTGTGGCATGTACTGAGTACATTCATAGGAGGTGGTTAGTACATACACATGACACATCTTCATCATTTTCAAGTCTCCTTTCTCACCTTCCACCATTTATTGATCCCTTCCCACTTTCAAAAGATCTATTTCCTATGATTTATCTTGCATTTTTCTCTTTATTTATACTTTAAGCCTCTTAAAGGCACAATTCATAGTATCTAAAACCTGAAGGGGTCTATATGTCTACATGCATGGAAAAAGAAATGTGGTATTTAGACACAGCGAGGTACTACTCTGACATCAAAAGGGGTGCATCTTAAAATCATAATGTTAAGTTAATATGTATTTCTAAGTCAGAAACATCATTGCTGCCATGGTTATCAAACTGTAGGACTGAGTCCCGATCCATTTTCCACACAAGCAGGTTTCAAAGGGCCCTGTCACTTCTGTGCACAACGCAGCTGCCTCTGTTGCCGGTACGGTTGGTTGAGCTGCTGACCCTCAGCAGTGAGCGCTGCACAGAGTTGGAACACGCTTCTAGGAAGTACATGAGGAGGAAGCTGGACCTGACTCCGCTCTTCCAAGTGCTGCTCTCCGTACACACGTGTTGCTTTGCCCTCATTAACCGAAGGCTTCAGTTGTGCTGCCTCTGTCCACACGGGTGGGCCCCACGGAGAAGGGATCGTGTTGCAGGACTCACCTTCCTTCCCAACCTTTCAGTTCTTTCTCTGGCTAAATGCTGTTCATTGCAAGCAAGACTCATTCTCTACACAGGGGCTGCATGATGGTCATGGCCAGAGGCAAGCTGCAGTGAAGGCTGCACTTCTGAGACAGGAGAACTGAGGTATATCATGCACAGGTACAAATTCTCAATGATGAATGTGATCACATGTGTGTCTAGAACTTACCAATACACTCATTAAAGAGTAGAAAAAGTGTGTTGCGCTCTGAGCTGCTGGCCTCCCATGGGAGCCCATGTGTACTCTGCAAGCTTGTACTGGACAATCCGTGGATGTCCTGGAACCACCACACCACCCCTTTGCCATGCTCAGAGTCACACCAAGCTCGGAGGTGACCGCAGTAAGTCCTGGCCAAAGTCTGCCATGTCTGTCTGGGAGCTCCAGGGGAGTCAGAGGTCTTGTGCCAACTGATCCCTTCAGACACAGCTCTAGGAGGCAGTGAAGAACCTCAATGCTGCTCCCAAGCCCCACCGAGGCCCTGAAGACTGGGGTCCCTGGGAATCTACCACCAGCCATGCGTCAGGCAGCTCAACTGCGGTGCTGAGGCTGGAGCTCCTCTCAGAGACAGACATGGAGAAGCAGGGGCTCAGCCCACAGGTCAGCTTCTTGGACGGCATAGAGACAGTGCAGACAGAGGACAACAGAAATGAGAGGAGGAAGGCACAGGCTAATAAAGGGGGGAATCATCAAACATCTTCTGGGAATCAAAGAGTTTCCAGAAGTCTGGTGCCACCTCTTCTTGCTTCTGTCATGGTCTGCTATTTCTGGTTAGGTGGCTGGAGTATCTTTAGCATTGAAGATATGTGATCACAGGTGTGTATCTTTAGCATTGAAGCTATGTGATCACAGGTGTGTATCTTTAGCACTGAAGATATGTGATCACAGGTGTGTATCTTTAGCATTGAAGATGTGATCACAGGTGTGTATCTTTAGCATTGAAGACATGTGATCACAGGTGTGTATCTTTAGCATTGAAGACATGTGATCACAGGTGTGTATCTTTAGCATTGAAGACATGTGATCACAGGTGTGTATCTTTAGCATTGAAGACATGTGATCACAGGTGTGTATCTTTAGCACTGAAGCAGGAAGGCAGAAGCCGGGTACACCCGACTCCATGTTACAGTCATGGACACATTTCTCTAGTGACCACCTGTCTAGGGGAGATCTGAGCAGACGCTGACAAAGCTGAAGGCCACAGAGTATTCATCTCAGCGTGAAGACAGAGACGCCACTCACTTTCCACCCTTTCCAGTCATGCACTGGACCTCTGCAGCCCCAAGAATCCAGGTTCTTAGCAACAGGGGCTTCACATCGCTGCAAAGTAACCCAGAAAGTCACCCTGATCATGGCCCATGGCTCAGCAGTGTATCTGCAGCAAAGCACCAGGAGACTGACCTCCCAAATTAGTAATCATTAAGGCAACTGAGAGCAGGTGAGGCTGGAGGGCTGTCGGGGTCCCCTCTGTTACCGGGAGAGCTGATCCAGACGAGAGCTGTTGCCCCCGCCGTGTGAGGCACGAGAGCCGTGTGGTGGGTAAAGGTTGCTTCCCCGCGCCTCCACCTCTGACTGTCTGGCTTGGCACAGCCAGCTCTGTCCAGTACCTTAAGGAGAGACATGTGCCCTGTCCTATTGCATCTGGTTACAGAGGTCAGAGAAGGTCAATGCAGTGGTGCAAGGCTCTGGAACTGTGTCCGAGACAGGCTCGTCAGGCGGAGGCCATGTCTTCCGTGCCTGCACACGCCCGCAGGAGCGCCTCCACGAAGCAGGCGGTCCCCAGGGGCTGGATCCCAGGGTGCAGCAAAGAAGGCACCAGAGTCCCCGTGGGTGGAAGAACCGATGTGTGAATGTGCATGGTGTGAAAGTGCATGTGAGCCGGTTGTAGACTCACCACCCCCCACACACACGCACACACACGCACAGACGCATGCAAACACACATGAGCGCATGCATGTGAGTGTGCTCGCCAGAAACACACGCGGGTGTAATTTCATTATTTATGAGAGTCCTGAGCAGGGGAAGAGCCGGCTGGGAAACCTGGGGTGTGCGACACATCTTTCCTGCTGACCTTAGGGCTGACACTCAGAAAGAGCATCTAATTTCATGGGTCACCAGCTTCCTAGCCAGGTCTTTCTATTGTGATGACAAATTTACAGCCCTGTTAAAGACTCCTTCCCTTGGGAACTTTCCCTCAATATCAAAGAGAAGAGGGGCAAATGCCCCATCCATGCTGCAAAACGCCTGCCCGTGCAGGTGTGTCGGTCAGCAGGGTGACAGCCAGCGGCTGCTTGAGGCCTGTTTCCCAGGAGAGGCCCTATGCGGCCTGTTCCTCCTGCCTGGCTGGGAAAACCCAGGACTCGGGTTTGGAGCCAGGGAAGCCGGGGTTGCTGTTTGCCAGACAGACAGATTCATGGCTGATTCAGCTGCAGCGTGTGGACAGGTGACCCAGGTCACTCCTGCAGTTCACGGCACAGAACGGGTCTTCCAGTGCAGCTGGCCCAAGGCTACCACATCTACCAAGGTCCTATCCTGGCCTGGGCCAAACAAGGGTCCTATCATTTCTCTCTGGAGCAGCCTGACTTTAAACTGCAGAACATATACAAGGTGCTTAGCAGGACACCTGACAAACCATTTACAAGTGGCGGAGAGCAATGTGAGGCCTTTTCCTGTCACCAGCACTGTGGCAGCGGCAGAAGGTACAGCTCAGCCTCGGAGGCCAGCCACGCGGCTCTCCCTGAGCTGCTCAGGCTCGGTGTCCAGATCCCTGAGCCTCCTCGGCACCCTGTGTTGCTCCAGGAGAGCCTGGAAGGAAGGGCTGCGAGGGAAAGAGGCGAGGAGGGCTGCGGCTGCACAGGAAGCAGGTCAGGCCAGGAAGAGGTCCCCACACCCGAGGACGACTGCAGCAGAACAGACCTGGGCACAGGGAAGCCCGAGACTGCTCCAGACATGGCCTCGGGGACGGGAACCTGCAGCTGTCACTCTGGCCCTTGACTCTGGGCAGTGAGGATGCTGCAGGGGCTCGGGGGTTGGGGGGGCTGGGGCCCAGGAAGTTTATTTTACAGCTAATATTTACACATTTGTTTAATCTATCACCCAGGTCATTTGTCAAGCCGCTCTGCTGTGGCCCATTCCCAGCAACTGCTGCCTGGGAAGGAGGAAGACAGCACTTTACAGGGAGTCGGAGGAGAGGAAGCACCCGGACACACGCCTGGCGCGGGTCAGCTCCCAGGAC
>PVIR01040545.1:0-13281 GCA_004026965.1 Petromus typicus | reverse complement strand
TTTGTAGTGATAAGGAGTAGTTGGCAGTCTGATGACATTGCAGAACCACCCGTCTCTGTCTCTCTCTCTCTCTCTGTGTCTGTCTCTCTCTGTCTCTGTCTCTCTTTCTCACCTATCTCTCTCTATCTCTCCCCATCTTTCTCTGCCTCTGCAGGTTATTCTATTTCTTAGGCACAATAACTTCAGGAGACCTGAACCCCCAAAGCAGGGACAGACTCTGGCAGTGAGCAGAGGTGCTTGGGAGAAATTCGCCAGTTCCTGTTCAGAGCAAAGCTGTTCCCTTAGCCTTCTATCTGCTTTGCAGAAGGCTGTTTTCATGTTGTTTCCCAGATTGTTGGAGTCCTCAGGCCAATAACATGTTTCAAGAATGAGAGGAAAGTATTTTATCAAGAAAGCACATGGGAGAAAAAAGAAACCTAGCAAATGACTCTCTCCCAGCACCACCGTTGCAGAAAAGCACAAATACTATAGCACACACACGCTCACAGCCCACGTAGGAAGGAAGCTGAGCTCAGAATTAACAGACTCAAAACCAACTGCATTCGGGCTTCTATGTAAAAAACTTCCAACACTGTCCTTCTGTATCTTATTTTGTTGGCACCCGTGAGCACTTGACCACAGACTATTCCTTAGAGTAGAGCTTGGAAAGCTGGAGATATCCTTGCTGCACTGGTCTCAAGCTTACAGCATTTGTTCACATATGCAGACATCTCCTTTTCCTCATGCTCTCCGATCTCAGCATTGGGCACACACGCGTGGATTGGCTAGTACTGGGAGTACTAGGTTTGGGGCACAGGTTACAGCCTGCTCCCAATAGCAGGTATTTACTGGAATGAGGAGACAGGGAAATGTCACCTCTTCAGGGAGGCCCTCCCCAGTCACCTGTAAAGTGCCAGCCGAGATCCCACTTGTCCCCAGCTGTTCTCTAACATGCCACCTGACTTTTTCCTTTGGGGTCTTTGCCTCAGTGGAAATTGCCTTGTCCTGCTCTCCATGGGCCCACCTAGAATGGAGCCCCCAAGGGTACAGGAACCAGCCCAGAGCTGCTGCAGACAGGAACAGGGGTTCTGAGGGGCTGATGTGGGATGGGATCCTAGAGTCGAGGAGAGAAGTAGGCACCATATTCCATTGTCCTGGGCCTCTCACAGAGCACCCTCCTCAGGTCCCTGGTGCTCAGTGGAGAGATCTAAGGACATCCTGACTTGTGCAGGAGTTCTGGCTTCTGAACTCATGGACTTCCAATGAGAAAGATAATTTTGCTGTTGTTGTGGTGGTGATGGTGGTTGTTTCGGAGGAGGTCTTGCTGTGTAGCTCAAGGTGATCTTGAAACTCATGGTGACCTTCCTGCTTCAGCCTCCAGAGTGCTGGGATTACAGGAATGGGACACCACACCATGCCTACCAGTCAGAAAGGTAATTTAGAGTGGAACAGTATTTCTTTCCAGAAACGAGAGAAATCTCTGTTTTCTACCATCTGCCTCATTTTGTTAAGGCACGGAGGTTACTGGAAGGGGATATTTAGAATGAAAAACAAAGCAGCTGCTGCTCATCTCCCTTCCCCACAGCAGGAAGCCGAGCATAGCACCCTGGTGGCAGCAGGAGAAGCACAAGTCCCTGGGGAGCTCAGTGTTGTCACTGGCAGTGGTGGGTGTAGAGGGGAGTGTGCTCTCAGAGAAGACCAGAGCCTGCATGAGCACCTGGTCAGCACTTCAAGGCAGCGGGAAGGGAGGGCCGGGACAGCGTGTGGCCCAAAGCAGCAGCCTGGGCCCCAGGAGCCTGGAGGAGTTCCACGGGGTCTCTGGTGACAGTGCAAGGCCACGCCCTGTGTGCTTCCTGTCCACATCACTTGTACGAACAGTGCTCTCCACAGTGTGTGAAATAGACATGGTCATCATCTCCTCTTCACGTTTGAGATCCGGGAAGCTCAGAGGGTTAAATGTCATGCCCAAGGTCACGCCTTGACACCTGACAGTGTGACATCATAAGGACATGGATGTAAGTCCATCTGCATTTCTGCTTTGAGCTCCCGTCTCACTAAAATGTGTTGTGGTTCTGTAACAAGCAAAGCCCCATGGCTATATCTATGTGTCAGAATAACAGTAGCAATAATAGTAATAAGCGATCTTAGCCGAACACCTGCTGTGTGTCAGGCCCTATGAGGGCAACTTATGCACAGTGACCCATTTAACCTCCCAACAGCCCAAAGGATAGTATCCCCTCTACTCAGGGGAGAAAGAAGCTCAGTGTTGAAATGCCTCTCTCCACTCACACAGCCATGGATTTGACTTGAAAGCCAAGGCTCCCTTGAAAATATCAACCCATGAGAAAATGTATTTGAGGAACATATGTTGAGAACCTACTACATGCCACATGTCATCTGTTCTAGAATATAGGGACTGCGGGCCGAGGACGGCACCACAGGACTGCCTGGCACTGAGTTCGATTCTCAGTGCTGCAAAAAAAAGGAGGAGGAGGAGGAAGAAGAGAAAGATAAGTACTTGTTTTCATGAGGCTCACATTCTACTGTCAGGATAAGATGATAAATACAGAAAAAAGTAAATACATGTAAGTTCAGAAATTTTTAGTTATTTTGAAAAATAGCATGACAGGGCAGGAAGTGGCTATGGCAGGGAATGAGAATAAGCAGGAGGCCCATTTAAGAAGGTAGCTGCAATAACTTCATTAAGAGTGGAGGCACCAGGGCCGGGGATTTAGCCCAGTGGTTCCGGCACCTGTCTTGCAAGCGCAAGGGCCCAGGTTCAATCCCCGATAACCACATACAATACTGGGTGTGGAGACTCATGCCCAGCAGCAACCAGTACCACATACCACAGTGCCAGGCGTGGTGGCTCACACTTGTAATCCCAGCACTCGGGAGGCAGAGGCAGGAGGATTGTGATGTGAGTTGGAGGCTGAGCTCAGGGCCAGCCTGAACTACAAAGCGAGACCCTGTCTCAAAAAACCTAAAAAAAAAAAAAAAAAAGAGTGGAGGCATGTGTGTATTTGAATGGCAGTAGCAGAGGGTGGGAGATGGCTAGATTCTGGATTTATTTTTAAATGCGCATGCAGGATTTGTGGACATCTTAGAGATAGCCTGTGAGAGAAAGGAGTCAGAGTTGACTTGAAGGTTTTGAATTGAACAATTAGAAGAATAAAGTTACCTGTTGCTGAGATGAAGGAGACTAAAAGACTGGACTTCAGGTTTCCTCTTTTGTGTTGGAGGTGTCCATTACCATCCAACGGGAGGTGTTAGGGGATATTTTTATTTCTGAGTCTAAATTCAAAGGCATGCTCCGGGGGTACACACATCTATTTTATCAAATCTAAGGTGCTGCTATCTGTAAGACCACTATTATTTTGTTCACGGCTAAGATAAAGAACATCAAACACATACTGAATTCAGAGATACTGACGTGAGAAAAAGTATGTGTTCTAGAATTAATGGGATATGGTAAGTTTGCCTTTTCCGGTGTATGGGTGGTATTCAGAGCTGTGGAATGAAATTACCAAGGCAATGATAAGGGATAAAGAGAGAGAAAGCTGAGGAGTAATGACTAAGTTGTAAAACTACAAATTTTCAGGATGGTCCCCTCATGTTCCAGTCCCAGACAAATGCAGAGTTGAGCCACATCCGCTCTTTTCTGTGGGCCTTGGAGGAAGCAGGGCTCCTCGGGCCCTGGCTAGTGCTGTAACCCACGCAGCGATGACACTGCGTGCCAATGGCCGGATAGGCCAGACTTTTGGCCCCATGCTTGTCTTGAATTCTTTCATCAGCAATACGTGGATATACTGTGTGCTCTGATCTCCTCAGAATCCAGAAAAAAATCTGTCTGTATTTCTCCAGGCCTTAGTTTCTTTATCTGTAAAATGAAATCTCTTTATCTTCCAATACAGGCCTTCTGAAAACAGTAATTCCAGCTATAAGAGCTCTAGCATCTCTAGGTCTTTCCTAGCCAGTCCTTGGGCTCTGATTCATTGCTCTGGATGACAAATTCTTTGCAAGCCAAGGGCTAGTGTCCCCTGGAGGTGGTGTTGAATGCACTTCCTTTGATCAGGGAAGGATGTGAGTGCCTTCGGACACTGGCCTCAGTGTCATCTCCCTCATTTATTTATTTGTTTCTTGCTTGTCTCCCACACTAGACAATTTATTCCCTGGAGGCGGAGACCTAGTCCAATCTTCTTCCTGCTGTATCCACAGTACAGACTTCAGTATGTGGCTAATCATTGGTCAGGTGACTGATGTACCCGAATTTTGTCTTCTAGCCTCCTTTCACTCATCTTGGATGTGGGGTTAAAGTCCACCTTGGGGGGTTGTTGCAATTTAAATGAATGCTTAGCACAGCGCGTAGAACCTGGTGAGTACTCAGTGAATCACTGCTATTCCCATTGGTGTGGCACACAAGGAGCCAGCGAAGGTTTCCAAGCAGTGGAGGGAAGTGACACGTTGGTTCAGGCAGTGCTAGGGAGAGGGGCTTGGCTTCCCCTGATGAACACAAGTCAGATAGGGACCTGGAAAGGAAGGCCCCAGAGGGAGGTGTGGACCCAAGGACTTGGGACAGCTGCTAAAGGACCCTCTACAGCAGGAGTCTTTGTTCTACTTTGCTGCTCAGAGTAAAGCTACAGCAGACAGAAGAGAAGCCCCAGCCTAAGAGCACTAGAAACTCCACGGAGGACTCGGAAAGCCCCACTCCGCCCGCCCTGTGCTCTCACACCATCTCACAGCTTCCCTACCTGGAAGTCACAGCCAGCTCTGCACTTCTGACAGCCCTCGTGGTGAGAAGGGGTGTCTTGTCATTTGTATCAGATGATATACTCTTAATTAAAATGATAATCATTTGAGCATTCCTTAAAGTTTTACTCTGGGAATTTGCCTTCTCATAAGCTCTGTCTTAATTAGCATTCTATTTATCCCTTATTAATAAATCATTTCTCAACAGTTTCATCTGCCTCTTTTGATCACAAGGTTTCATCTTTCTGGAGCCAGATTCCCATTCTCTGTTGACAGAGTTTAATGGGCCCAACCAGGCCTGATCTAGGGTTGGAGAACTGGGGTTTAGGGTTAAGTTCCAGCATCAGGGGACTTCATCTTTGCCCTGTGCCAGTTGAGCTCCAGGAAAGCAAACAGCACCGGAGGTCAGGAGTCTGGGGACCTCTTCTGTACATAGCTTCTGGCAAAGTCCCTACAAGCGGAAGGACAGGACCAAAGTAGTGGGCACAGCTACCTCCCATGGGCCAGATGCATCAGCAAAACCAGTGCAGGACAGCTGTGGGACATTTGGCCCAGAAAGTTTCCATAACCCCATTAGGTCAAGTGAAAAAGATTAGACGTCAGTCAAGGACACTTACTTACAACATATTATGTGCTACCTTCTATGCTAGGTACTTTATGGCCCTACTAATGATCTTCCAAGCCACTTACTGAGGTATAGGCCTTCTTCCCCAGTTTCTAGAAAAGGAAAATAAACCTTAGTGAAATTAATTAACTTTCTCAAATCTCCTCTACTAGTAAAAGGTCCAGCTAAGGTCTAGTCAAAGTCTGCTGTCTTCAAAGACCTCTCTGTGGCCTGCACCATGCAGGCTGGATTAGAATAAGAGCTCCCAGCTTGGCCCCTACTGCTCTTTCACTGAGCTCCATCTGGAGGATTCACCTTGCTCCTAAGTGTGAGCCAGGAACCTGCAGCACCAGCATGATTATTGAATGCAGAAACTCAGCCCCATCGTACGAATCAGAATCAGTATTTGGACAAGATCTCTAGCATGTGCAGATTTTCATTGAAGTTTGGAAAATGAACTGGAGATCTGACATTTGTTTTCCACCAACTCTGGCCAGCCTTCCAGGGTGAACGTAACTCCTGTTAAACAGACAAAGAGAAGTTAAGTGACTTCCCAGGTTATATACTCCATTAAAGAGCAGAACCAGAATGGGCTCTTTGCCCTTGGCCCCAAACTAGAATTCCACAGGCTGGGTCTGAGGTTGTCCTGTGTTCCTAGGCTGACATCCTTGGAATTCAGAAAGACAAAAAAGGCAACTGGGCACCATTTTTAGCATTACCCAAAAGTTCAACAAGTACATTCTGCTTCATCATAGGTTGTAGTTACACAACTTTGGGCATAAACATCTTCATTTTGGGCAAGAATTGTAACAGGCCAAGATAGACAATATGGTGACTGACTACAGGGAAGGAGCTCAGATTGGCAATCATATATGCCCTTGATTAATGTAAAGAGGGGATGTGAGTTAATTAGCTTTCAAATGTTTGACTTGTTTGGGAGTGGTGCCTTTCCAGTTGTGAGATCCATGAGATGGGATTTTACAAATGGCCCCTGGGACCTAGAACAACTTCTGATTTCTATTGAAGAAGAAGGACAAGAGAAATGCAGAGAATGTTGATGTACACCCAGCCCTGTGTGGTATCTTAGTTCATTCTCAGCAACCCCGTAACAACAGCAGCAAACAGCGATGGTGGTGATGACTATGACGTGTCAGCCATTGTGAATAAACTGGTCTCTCTGTGCCTCACCGTGTTCTAAACCAGCTTCCCTATCAAGGATGATGGTCTGTCCTCCTTGCTCCTGCTTTACACTCCACGCGACTAGGACTCAAAGAGATGGAGTCACTTCCTGAAAGCATCGCATGAAGTCAGAGCCCTAGTCTCCCAGGTGCCCTTTAATTTTCATACCTCTCCTGCTGCTTAGATTCTGTTTGCTGGAAACTTGACCATGAGAGTCAGTTGCACTACAATATTTCAGTGATGCCCCTTGGTCACGGCCATCTCTCAGGGGCTGCCAAAAGGACTATCTTTTCCTCTTGCTCTAAAGTGAATTCTAGACATGGCTGTCTTACCTGTCAAGATCCAGACCTGCCTCTTTTGTTCTGGGCACAAGCTCGCAGGGTTATCCAAGCTAGCAAGTGCTTCTTAAGTCAAATAGATCAAGATTTGTGTCCTCACTTCCCTTGTTATGTTCTATGTGACACAGATGAGGAACTTAATCTTCCTAAGCCTCAGTTCCTGGATGTGAAGCAGAAGTGATACCAACACCGAACTTCCAGGTCTTGGGAAGATTAGGAGGTGAAACAGATGTGGAGGAACTGGCTGGAAGGTTGGTGGCACGGGAAAAGCACCCGAGCCCCAGAAAAAGGCGTGACTTGCCAAGGTTACCGGCTGCCAGAAGAAGGAGGAGAGTCCAGCCCAGCCCAGAGGCCCTTCCCTCACTGCACCTCCTATATCCCTGTGCCCTGCAGTGGGTGTTCAGGGGGGAAAAGGCAGCTTGGATCAGTAGTCTAGTTTTGTTGAAGTTTTAAACATCATTGACATTACAAGGGTTGTGCAGAGGCTCAGCTACCCAGCCAAGCTGTGATTCATTTCTAGAGTGACTAGGCTGCCTCAGCCACTTTCTCACAACACCCAACACCCACAATATAGGTTTACTTTGGCTCACATTTCATCCAGAGTCAGCTGGCTTTGAGGTAGGATGGCATAGCAGAAGGGCATAGCGGAGGAATATTCCTCCCATCATGGAGGATGGAAAGCAGAGAATGAAAGGAGGATCTGGGAAGGAAGATAGACCCTTACAGGCCAGGGCTCTACTACCTACCTCTTCTGAGCTGACCCTACCTCCTAACAACCAAGTCAACTACAAGCCCCAGAATCTAGTCGGCTTCCAGCAGGTCCATCTATGAACACATGAGACTCTTGGAAGGTTCTAAATAGAAACCATAGTACTGACCAAGATGGCCGTGACTTGCCATTCAGCTTGACCATGAACTGTCCTAAGAGGCTTTCCCTGACCTGTCAGTGTGTGGAAGCTCACTGCTCCTATTTTAGCTCTTTCCTTTACAATTTAATTGCAACTTTCTCTCTTAATGTGCTTTCTTATCAGTCTGGGGAGTATGCTTTTTATAGTTAGTGTGGCTTTTTAAATTAAGGTTTTTTAGTTTGGAATAACTAATTTTATATTCTATTATAAGAAATAATACAAAGAGATCTTGGTTACCCATTTTTTAGTTTTCTATGGTGGTAACATGTCACAGAACCAGCTTGCAACATCAAAAACAGGATCTGGCATTTCTCTTTTTTTGTTTTATTTTGCTTTGCTTTTGAGATAGAGTCTTCCAGTCCTAGGGAATTAACACAGACCCTTGCACTTGCAAGGCAGGCAAGGTGCCATTGAACTAAATCTCTGGCTTCTTTTTTCTTTTTTTTTTTTCTAATGTATCTTTCCACATAATTTAAAGGCTGATTAATAGTATTTAAAGCAATACCTGGTGTCACTTTTCAACCTTTTCCCACATCTTTAAGTGATGTTTTGATGACTGGGTAGCCTATACCCTACAAAAGTCACAAGATTCTCTAATTCTGTGCACTAAGTCTCCTTAGGATAAGTTAGGGCTAAAGATTGAGGGTACCAAAAGATTTCCCGAAGGGTACATGTGCATAAATAGGGAATTGATTTGTAGAAACTCAACTTGCTTCTCTACTCTTTTCCAAAACTGAGCTGACCAAGGAGAACTTTCAAAGAAGGGTTCACAGAGCCTCTTCTCTCACCTGACAGAAATAGATACCTCCTCCATCCTGAATCTCGCTGGATGTTTTGTGCAGGCAGTTCCAGCCATCACAGCTGTCAGACAAAGAATACATTGGAGCATCGGTTTTAAGCAAGCTGCTTGTGGTGATTATCTGAGGAATCTGAAATGTGCAAAGCATCCAGATGTTACCTGGACGCACAGTCCTGTTCCAGACAAGGCTTGCCTCTGCAGACAGGGTCCTGGGCTTGTGCTGGGCTGATCTGAATCCAGTACCGAGAAAGCCATCCAGGGAGAGGATGCTGACTCTTCTCTGGTGTTTGGAACATTTTCAGGACTCTGTTTCTTTCTAGGTGCATTGAATAAATCCATGATAAAATGATCTCTCAGACTTGGTGCACTGCATTCAGTGATGATAGTTCTAACTTTTTTTAAAGGATCACCTCATGAAATATTCGTTCACATTAAATCTAATGTTATTTCATTTTATGAAATTGTTTTTCCTGTTAACACAAAATAAATTCATGTACATGGCAGGAGAAAGCTCTCTGATAGTTTAACAATAGACTAAAGAGTCCAAATGTTTTTCACATCCCTCTGTGAAAGATGAGAGGAAAAGACTGAAAGCCACAGAAACACCACAGCCACTTGGAAAGCCATTATCTGCTGCCATTTTGATTCCCGATCTAGTGTCATGGGCACTTTGAAGCCTTTTCATTGCATCCTGAATTTGATGCCATCAGTCTATTCCCTGAAAAGTTATCAAGAAGCAGCCAGGCCACAAATGCTCAGGGTTGAATAATTCTCTTGAAAGAGGCCTCGCTGTGCTCAGCTGATAATCAAACGAATGGCCGTGTTGAGACAGGTCACCGAGGGGACCCACGGCTGCCCCATTGCTTATTCAGGCTTGGGCTCTGTTTGTCTCCCGATAGGAGCCCATAATCCCATCAGGGCCAATGGGAGTTATGTGCCTGCTTCACTGAAGACAATAGGCCAACTGAGAGGGGCAATTGTTCCTAGCAACTGAGGGGTAAACGCGATTGGCTTTTCCCAGCCACCATCCATGAAGGGCTGGGCTGAGACCCCAAAGCTCTTTCTTTGTCAGCTTGCAGAGCTGGGTGACAGCCTGCCTTCCTCTCCTGCTTAGGGACCACCACCCACTTTCAGGGACACAACCTATCCCTGAGCTTCTCCCAATGCCCTGTCAAGACCGGCTGCAAGGAAAGAGTTTCCCATCCTCTCGTCTCCTTCCAAAGACAAGTCCGAGGACACCTATCTGTTTCCTCTTCAACAATGGCCTCACGGCCGCACCGACAATAGGACTTGAAATTAAGCAAGGCACACTTACCACTCCCTAGGCATTAAGCATTGTATACACACCTATGCATTTGGTTACAGATGCTCAAGGTAATGGTCACCATCCCCATAAAATAAGGCAAGACGGGGCCCAAAATAAGTCACCCACTGCTAAGCTGCAGAGGTTGAAAGCATCCCTCCTCCGTAGTCTTCGAAGTCACTTCCTGAAAGTTCTGCTAGTATTTCCCACAGTGGGCTCCCTTCAAAACACTCTAAGACAAACTTTGAGAAAGGTCGTGCTACTCTCTCTGCTGAAACCCTTTCTTAGAAATTCTCAATAGACTTTAATTTATTAAAAATTCTAGGAAATCCTGCAAAAAAGAAACCTGATAAGTTTGTTTAACTCAGTATTCTCCAAGTATCTGTTTTTCTTTTCCTCTCTTGCACAAAGTATATTACACTTTGTCAGATACTGAACTAAATTATAATGAGGTGGAGGAGGCCAACTGAAGGAAGTTAGAGGTGTGACTTTCTCTTGCCTCCACAGCCCCTACAGCCCATCGTGGGGACAGATTCATTGACTGTGGCTTTGGGCTGGTGGCCAATGATGTCAGAGCCGAGTTCTTCTAGCGGTTCCTAGCAGCAGCACACAACGCCATCTTCCCGCATCTAATGTACCTCTCTTGGCCAAGAGTGTGTCCTGCTTTCCCATGACAGAAGCCACAAGGAATTGCTCTAGAAGGCGGAGGAGAGACTGTCGACCTGGATGGAGCTGATGTGCCGCGGCAAGGGCGTGGCTAGAGACGAGGGCGGGTCAGCTGGCCCCTCCCCCTGTGGGGATTGGCAGCCAATGACAGACTGCTCTGCGAAGCTGGCTGTCCTCCGGGGTTCTCTCCACATCTGCAGGCTGAGGCCAGGGCTCCTCCCACACAGGAGACGACTCACAGCTGAGGCCCCTGATTCCTTTGTCCCACTGGATGGAAGGGACAGGGCCTCGGGCCTCAAAAAGGGCACGAGGCCCGGGCTGATGTGGGCCATGCCCAGATGACACGTCATGGGGATTTGTGGGCCTCACTGGGGCTGTTCCCTCCAGGGGCTCATTTTATTTAGTTCCAATTGGACCCTGTGATTGGTCTCAGCCCTGGGCCACCTGGTGTCCTGGTTCCATCTGGCAGCAGCTAGGAAGATGCCATTTTTCAATTGAAATATGCTCTGCCTTACTGTGGATCAGCCTGTAATTGCCTTTGGCTGGAAAGGGGCTTTGGTTTCTAAAACTGAATGGGGACGTCATTTCTGTGCTTCTGATTTGCTGATCAGTGTCTTCCTTGTTAATTCAAACTGAGTCACAGCATGGGAAAGACAGGTGGGGTCCTGAGGTCAGCGGAGCCCAACACTGACTTTGGAGGGGAAGTCTTTCCACCGTCCTGGGCGGGTGGTCTTGAATACTGCCATAGGTGGGGAGCTTACAACCTTGCCATGAAGACTTCCTGCTGCTGCCCAACTCTGGGCAAGTCTGGCCCTGTGCAGGGCTTCCAGTGGGTGCCTTGAACACCGCAGAGATAGCCAAAGAGTTGTCAAGCTTTTGAAGCAGAATAATTCCTCTGGTGTTTGTTTCCACAAGCAACATCACACAGCTCCATTCTGCTGGTCTATAATAGCAGTGATAGCAGAGCAGCTCTCCCCTGGAATTCCACAATGCTCTGCTTTAGACTGACAGCGTGAGGTTCCCAGACCCCGGCCCAGTCTATGCGCATGCACGAGAAGACAAAGAGATGTTTTTTTGAGAAGAGCTCTCACCTCCATTCGGTGTTGATTTAGGGCCTCTAATGAGCAAATGATGGTGGGGGACCCCAGCTTGCATCTCCCCTCATCGAGTCTGATTGTTTGTCTCCGAGGCACTGCTGACAGCAGGCGGGACAGTGTGGACCCCTGCCTGACTGAGAGTCCCTGCAGGGGACCATGTTGGGGTCCTGAGCTGGGACCCCACGGCCAAGGCTGGGCTGCTGGGTCAGACGGGGAACTGGGCAGTGCAGCTGCCTTAACTGCCTCTCCCACAGCCTGGCTCTCCAAGCCACCTGCAGGGTGGGGTGACTTCAGGAGAATAGGGAGTTGTGTACAGGAGGAGCTGGTTGCCCTGGCAACCACTCTCTGTTGTCCAAACTCCCACGGTAATCACCCTAGGCATTGGGGGGTTGTTTTCTATTATTTAAATTGCCTTGGGGAATGTAGAAAAGATTTTCTTTCCCAGTATTTGAGCTTTCTCTCTTGCATTTCCCTAATAGTCAGTGTAACCATTTCCTCTGTTTTACAATCAGTTGTCTTTTCTCTCCATCTCTTTCCACCTGCGATCAGCTTCGGGCCTCACACACAGCACCTTCTAATTTCCAAAGTGCACTCCACTCGCCCGAAGAGGGATGAAGGCCTTTGGGATCCTTCCAGCAAGGACCCTTCTGTCTGTGTTTGGATCAGAGTCTGGGAGACCAGTGGGCGTCTAGACCACAGGGGATTCTGGAAGGTCTGATGCAGTTTCTAACCCCTCCTGAAGGGGGCGTGCAGAATCGGAGGTGGGTGCACAGGGAGAGTGTCCTGCTGCTTTTAAATACTGATGGGAGCCCTGGGCACCCATTCCCAAGAGCTTCCGCAGCCTGCACGTGGCACTGCTGTGGTCCTGAGGTTAATGATCCTGCTGTCACTAGGGGACCCATGTTCCAGGTGATGGAAAGCTGGTGCAAATCAGGGTAGACAGGGCTTTGAGGCCATGGCAGAGCCCAGCGGAGGGCCAGAGCCAGCCCCACAGATGCCTCGTCCAGAAGGTGCTGGGAACACTTTCAATCCTCTCCTGGGGCCACCCCACAAAAAAAAAAAAAACCCCAAATCAAGCAGGACGTGACTGGGAAATGCAGAACCGCTGCCACAGCACTGCGAGGGCAGAAGCAGGGCCGCCCACCCCTTCTTTGGAGCTTCCCAATTTATACTTTCAGACCCATAGTGATAATGATAATAATAAAAATAAAAGTCATGATCAGGGGCTAAAAACTCACTTTTACTACCAGGAATGGACTTTTTCTTTTTTTTTTAAAGACATTTCTGGGCTTTAATTCCCACAAAGCAGTTGTAGTCTGGACAGGAAAAGTTTCAGGGTCTGAAACACAGCATGCCTTAAGAAACACACAAGGATGGCGGAGTGAGGTCCAGGAGCACCGGGGCCACTGGGGTGAAGTCAGACACCGAGGCCTGGCCGTGGCTGCTGATCCCTGCGCCTCTGCAGCTTCTCAGCTCCTGGGATGGGCTTAGCGACGGCGGGTGCTGCCTGCTGATTTCATAGCTGTCAGAAGAGAGTATCTCCAAAGAGCAGCTCACAGATCAACATGAAAGAAACTTAAGAAAAAGCCCTAACAATCAAAGCAAAATCCAAAACAGTGAAGATGAGAGTCATCAAAGGGAAATTGGATGACAAGGTCA
>PVIR01040544.1:0-13275 GCA_004026965.1 Petromus typicus | reverse complement strand
CCCGGCGACCCCCACCCCAGGCTCCCGCACCAGACTCGCCGGAAGAGAGGGGCCTGGCGCGCTCCCCGTCATTCCCGCACTCGAAGGCCGAGGCAGGAGGACCGCTGTGAGCTCGAGGCCAGTCTGGGCTAAATAAGTCAAGGCCAGCCTGAACTATATAGCAAGACCCTGTCTCAAAAACAAAACAAAACAATGAAAGAGTCAGGGTGGAGCTGAGGGAGGAGACCGCGTTCAGCGGCTGCACCTGCGGGTGTTGCCTGCTGCCACCTGTGAGCACCGGGCAGCAGCTGCCCACGCTATGCTGCCAGAGCCGAGGGCGTGAAGCCCGGCCCTGCCTCTCCAGCCTGGGGCTTCCTGGAGACACCTGTGGCCTCCAGACCCCAGTTCTCACTCCCCAGAACCCTGCAAAGTGGGGCGTTCGAGGGAAAACAGACAGGGAAGGTCGGAAGGCTGTCCCCTCAGAAAGAAAATCAGCCAGCAGATAGGTCCCATGCGTGGGACCGTCGCGTGCGAGCATGGCTAAATCACCGCTTAGAGACGTGTGCGCACGCAGTGGGACCTCGGGTGAAGGGGTGAGTGGGGCGCACCTGTGACCTCAGCACTCAGGAAGCTGAGGCAGGAGGGTGCAAAGTTCTAGTCCAGCTTGTCTCAAATAATAGAGGGCTTGAGATGTCAAAAGGGCCCAGGTTCAATCCCATACCTGCAAAGGGAAAGAGAGCCAGGGAGCCCAGACAGGGAGAACAGGCCAGGAGGCCCCGCGGGCCCACGGAGCTGCTAGTTATGAACCTGGGCTGGCAGCCTCACATTTGGGGGATTCGCTGAGAGGGTTGTTCTGTAGTACTGGGGTTAAACCCAGAACCTTCCCACTGAGCTATGGTGCCCCCCCTTCCTGGGGATCAAACTCAGGACCTTGTGTTTGAGGGGCAGACATAGCACCACTGAGCTACATTCCTGGCCCTCCCAGTGCTTTGCATTTTTTACATTTAAGACAAGGTCTCCCCAAGCAACTACGCTGCCTGGGCAGGATTTGAACTCAAAACTCTGCTGCCTCCACTGCCAGGGCTCCGGGTCCCCAGGCATGGCACTGTGTCCACTGTGTTAACCCTGTGCTGGATGTTGCTGGGCCTCACGTCTGACAGGATGTCACAGATATGTGTTGTCAGGGGCTGGAAATGAGCCCAAGTATCACCAAGCCACACCCTGGCTGCACCAGGAGACTGTTCTCTCCTATTAAGTCAAGGCCTTGCGATGTAGCCTAGGCTGGCCTGAACAGAGATCCTCCTGCCTCAGCCTCCCAGTGGCTCAGGAGGGGACAGCCCTGTTTGCACCCAGGCAGAGGTGGAAAGATGCGCTGAGCTCCACTCCCACCCACTCACCACCTGTAGTGCTTCCCCCTTCCCTGCAGCAGAGCTCGTGTCCCCCAGAGTGGTACACCCAGTGGCACAGGCAGAGATGGCGGCATGGCGTTGGGACACATCTTTATTGTAACACTGCACACAGCCAGGCTGCCCAGCAACTGTGGCCCAGAGCACTGCGGCCCAGAGCTCGGTGACAGGACAGTGCAGGCAGCAGCAGTGGGAATGTCACCCGCCACAGCGGCAGGTGCTCCTGGGCCCCCCCTGAAACCCACAGGTGTGGGGCTTGGTCCCAGCACCCCAGCTCTGACCCTTGGTCCCAGAAACAGCCTGGCTGGGCTCGGAGGACCCCAGTGCCCTGGTGGCTGGAACATCTTTGAGGGACTCAAGTGTGCAGGATGCATGGCCTGGTGGCCCGTGCCCTGCCCAGGGTGGGTGGGAGGACACAGCCATGCCCTGCTGGCAGCAGGTGACACACATGGCGTCAGTCTGTGCCACCATCTGGGTCCCTGGAGTGCACTGGGGACGTCTCCCTGATGCTGCTTCCGGGCGCAGCAGGACACAGAAGCCACCCCTCCTGGCCCAACCGTGAAGCCCAGGTCTGCACCCTGCAGGACAGATGCAGGGCGGCAGAGAGGACGCCCGGAGCTTCTGGTGACACTGGAGGACCTGTGGGGCCCCTCTGCTCACAGCAGTGCGGCCATTGTGTCCACTGGGCACGGCCAGCACCGTGGCAGCTGCCCCTGCCCCTCAGTCCCCAGCGCCAGCCTCTGCCTGGGGGAGTGGTAGTGGGCTTTGGGGACGAGAGCCAGGCTTGAGCTAGCGGGAGGGAGGTGTGAGGCTGACATCGCTGACAGTCACAGGGCAGGAGACCTGGACCAGCACCCTGGGTCCTGGCCGCTGCTGCAGCCAGAAGTGGGCTTGAGGGGAGCCTGGCACCAGCCCCGTGCCCGCCTGAGGGGCCTCTGCGGAAGCAGGCACTCGGAGGGCCAGCCTCACACGGCGCGGGTCTCGGCCTCAATCTTCTGCTCGCCGTGCAGGCTCTCCGGGTCCGGGGGCTGGAGCGCGTTCTGGCGGATGGCGATCTCGGGGCCGCCGCCGTACAGGTGGCTCAGGTAGACCCAGGTCTCCTCAGAGATCTGCCCATAGTCGGCCCCTGCGGCAGACAGCCAGGCTCGCTGAGCACAGGGCAGCGGGAGGGAGCACCACGCTGCCTGAGATGACCCGAACACTCACCCGGCTTTAGCTGCACATGGCCGCTGCCCTTGGCCTGTGCGATCCTGCTGTTGTCAATGGGCCCCGGAGGCTCTGCAGGGGGAGTGGCCCAGCTCAGTCCGAGCCAGGAGGGCTCCGGTGCCGCTGCACTGGCGGGGGGAGTTCAGCGATGCCCGGCACAGGAGTGGGGGGGTCGGGGGCCCAGGAGTGGCCATGCCCAGGGCAGGCTCAGCTTCTTTTTTTTTTAACAGTGCTCATGGGGCCGGGGGGGGGGGACCCAGGGCCTTGTGTGCTCTGGGCAGTCACTGCCACCAAGCTCCACGCTCAGCCCTGTTTATCTTGTTTTTGATAGGATCTTGCTAGGTTGCCCCACCCAGCCTGGAACTTGGGATCCTCCTGCCTCAGCCTCCCAAGTCACTGGGATGATAGTCATGCATCCTGGGCCCAGTTTAGCTCTAGTGCTCTTTGCCTAGGGCTGGAGGGACTCGAAGCTCCCCTCCAGGGGCAACAGCCAAGGCTATACAACCTGCTGCGTGCGGACGGGCCAGGCAGGGGAGCGCAGCTGGCCGGACGCCCACAGCGTGAGGCCAGGCGGGGGGCTGTGTCGCCCACGCGCCGCCCCGGCTCGCAGTGCTGCCCCTCTTACCGCTGTCCTTGCCCTTAACGAAGGCCTCCCACTCGCGGAACCACTGCATGCTGATGCAGTAGATGACGCCGGGCGACTCCTCGGCCTGGAAGGCCTTGTTCAGCTGTGGGACAGGCGGCTGAGTCACCTCCTCCGTGCGCCCCTCACCGCCCTCGCCACCGCCGCTCACTCAGGCCGCAAACCCAGGGCTCCCCCCAGTCCCAGATGGCCACACGTCCCACTGCGGAGGCTCCTCTGTCAGCTTGTGACACCAAGGACCAGAATGGGCCTCCAACTGGGCTGAGTCCCGCGCCTTTATGGTTCAGTGTGAGTCTTGCTAAACTGCCTGGGCTGGGCTCCAAACTGCCGCCCTCCTGCCTCAGCCTACCAGAGCGCAGGGCTGCAGGTGTGCGCCACCATGCTCGGCCGAAGCTGCTCTCGAGGTCTTAGCCCATCTGAGGCAAAGTGGCAGATGCTTTCTCCCCACTTAACTGGGTATTTCTGTCTGCGCCCCAAATGCTTCTGACAGCACTCTGGGGCACTGAGGCTGGAGGCCAGACCGTCACATGCGGGCAGGTGCTGACCACTGAGCAGAGCCCCAGCCCCACAGGGTCCCGGTAACAGCCGGAAGCAGGCTCTGCGTCCCCCCTGATTTAAACAGCTCAGGGGCCCAGGCCCACTGAGCAGCAGTGGTGGGACACGCGGGGCAGCCGCCCACGATGCTTCCGGCACCTTGATGAAGGTGTCGATCTCCACCTTCCTGCGCTTGGCCAGTGCCTCGATCTCCACCTGGCAGACGGAGCACACGTACAGGTGGTTCACAGCGGGGCCGCCCCCGAACCTGCACGGAGGGAGACAGGGCCTGAGCCGGGCGGGCTGCGCACCCGTCCTGCCAGCCCCAGCAGCCTCTCCCACCGGCCCACAGCAGAACCAGGCCAGGCCGGCGGGGGCTGCGCGACCCCCTGCCCGTCCCAGCCGGGCCGCAGAGCCGCCCTCGCCCTCACCTGCTGTACAGGTGCTCCCAGACGTTCTGCGGCAGGATGACCACCAGGTCGTCGATGTAGTGGTACTTGTTAGGCGGGATGCCTGCAGGGTCAGGGTAGGACGGAATGGCTCAGCTCAGGCCCCTCGGCTGTGTGCCACCCCCCGGAGGGCGCCTCACCTCCATGGGCGCAGAGGAAACTGTGGTTGGTGATGGGCCCTGGCTCGGCGAAGGTGTTGAACTTGTTCAGCCACTCGCGGGACACGTAGAAGCGCAGTAGGCCGGGCTCACGCATGGCGGCCAGCGACACTACCTGCTGCCGCTCACGAACAGCCTCCTCGCTGCTCTTCCTGGGCGCAAGAAGGATGGCGGGCGAGCTCGCTCGGGCTGAGCAGGACCCGAAGCGGCCAGGTAGGGGCGCCACCACGCCCCACAGCTCCCAGGGGCCCCGCCCGCCGCAGGGCCTCCGCCCACCTATAGAAGAGCACGTAGGCCTCGGCGTTCTGCACCACGGTCTCATGCACCTCTGTGACATACTGGTCGTCGAACTCGTACCACTGTCCGTTGATGACATTCTGGCAGTAGGCGATGTAATGTCCACCTGATGGACAGGACAGTGGGGTCACCGGGCGCGGGGCAGAGGATGGGCCAGAGGACCACAGAACAGGAGGACACAAGGCCACACTCACTGCCGGCCGTGCCGTGGTGGCAGATGACAGAAAGGAGGTCGTAGGTCGTGATCTGGGACGTGCACTCCTTGGCTAGGAATGGGCGCAGGTCGAGGCCCTCAAGGGGGAAGGACACGTGGCTGCTAACCTTGAAGGAGTAAGTCACCTCGTGCCGGAAGCGCTTCAGGTGGATGCACAGGATCTGGGGAAACGCAGGATCACAGTGCCAGGGCCCAGGCGGCCCAGGGCGCGGTAGGCCCCTCTGCCACAGGGCTGGGCCTGCACAGAAAGCTGCGCCAGCCACTGCCACCAGGCCGACTCCCGGCCCCAGCACCGTGCCCAGAAGGGCCTCCGAGAGGCCCCAGACCTGCCAACTCAGCCCTCACTGCGCCTGAGCTTGTCCCTCAGCTGGGGTGTCTGCCACCCATCCGGTATGAGTGCAACGTGGCCACCACGGCAAGAGCGCCGGGCGCAGCCCCACCGGGGAAGTGGGGCAGCGGCAGAGGGGCTGGGGACCGTCCTCACTGTGAGCACCCTCACCTCCGGCAGCCGCAGGACTTTGCAGTACTTCACCCCATTCCGCAGCCTGGGGATACAGAGCCAGTGTCAACGTCCCTGGGGGAGCAGAGGGCCGGGGAGCAGGGTGGCAGGCGCTCTGGGGGCCCTGGGAGGGTGAAGGGCATGCTGGGGAAGGGCCAGCATGTGGGGAGCTGGCCCCGAGGCACACACTCACTTTTTACACCGCTCACAGCTGTACATGTTGTCACCTGGGCAAGGACGAGGTGAGGATCAGCAGGGACCGAATGGGAGGAGAAAGAGAGACTGTAAAGTCGGCGCCTGAGAAAAGCCCCGCACTTGGGAGGCTGAGGCAGGAAGATCGTGACTCAAGCCAGCCCAGCCTGCGTGGCTTAGTGACTTCATGAAACCCTGCCTCAAAATAAAAACTAGTCAGGCACAGTAGCACCACCTGCCTATCATCCCAGCTCTCAGAGGCTGAGGCAGGAGGATCGCCATGAGTTCAAAGCCAGCCTGGGTTACAAAGTGAGACCCTCTCTCAGCAAACATAAATGAGTAATAAAAATTTCAGAAACAAAACTACAAAGGAGGAACGGGGAAGAAGCCTAGTGCGAAGGGCCTGGAGCCGGCAGCGTAAACACCAAAGCCTCACAGCGCGGCACCAGCCGGCCCTGCCGGCCTGCTTCTGTCCCCGGCCAGCACACAGTGCTCAGGACAGGGGCAGACCGAAAGCCTGTGCACCGCCAGAGGGGGCGCTAAACGCCACAGCCAGTGTGGGCAGAAGGGGGCAGCCCCTCTGTCAGTGCCCAGACCTGGCGACTCTGCTGCCGGGGAGGTGACTGCCCCACGCTCCTGGCAGCTGGGCTCGCCGTGGCTAGAGAGCCACCGGTGGCCACATGGACAGCGTGTGCGAGCCAGAGTGGAACACTACTCAGCCTTTAAAAAGGGAGGCCCATCGGGAGGAGCCCTGGGGCGTCACGCTAAGGAACAGACACAGTCCCAAAAGGCAAGAGCTAGATGACAGCACTGCAGGAGGCAGCTAGAGGGCCAGGCCGGACACCTGGGGACGCAGGGGGCCTTGGGGGCCCAAAAGGACATCCATTCGTTCGTGCATGGATTTGAGCCATGCAGCCCAGGAGGCCCTGAATTCACAACGCGGCCAAGCCTCCAGCTCATGGTGACCCCGTCTCAGTTCCCAGACCACTCCTGTTTATTACGGTAAATACTTTAGTACTTATATTTTGCCACAATTAAAAATTGAAAAGGAAAGGGAAAGAAGTTCACTTCTGAAAGGTAAATAAGATGCCAAACAGCTAACAAAACAGGCAGACAGGAAACTTTCAGGCAATGCTGTCAATACATTTATCAAGCAATATTCAAACTCAACAAGAAAGGCAAATTAAACCAAGTCCCTCCCCAGGGCTCCTCAAAAAGCTCGGCCCTCACCCTTTAGCTCATCAGCAGCAAAAAAGGCAGCCAAGCAGTCTTCTAGGGTGACCACGGGCCCCCAAAACCAGCTAGGGGTGCAGGAGATCACGAACCTACAGACAGAGCACAGGACCTGAGCCCGGAGGTGGAGCGTGGAGACCCCGCGGGCAGGGGCGGGGGCATCACCTCCCCAGCCCCGCCACCCTGGCAGGGCAGGTACTGCGTCAGGAGTGCTCCAGGCGCTCTCGGGCAAGGCCAGGCCGCACTCTGTCACTCTGACTGTCCCCACCCTCCACCTCTCCTAACCACGGGTCCAGGCTGTCCCCGAGCAGCCAGGCAACCCTCCCCACAGGCGAGCCGGGTCCCTCGGCCGCCTCCCTGCAGGCAGTGAGGACGTGTGCCCCTCCCTACCGCCGGATGTACTCCACGATGAAGGCCAGCCAGCCCTGGGCCGCATAGCTGTCCCCGCAGGCGCCCGGCTTGGCGGGCACATTCTGGTAGATGGCCGAGTGCAGCTTGGCCAGGTCCTCCTTGCCAGGAATGGGCAGGGACAGGTCCTGGAATGTCTCCACTGTGGTGGACACCTGTGGGGCCAGAGGTCAGCACCACAGCCCAGCCCGTGGGTGGGCGCCCCCACCAAGGGCAGGGCCACCCACCCGGTCACAGGTGAGGCACTGCACCAGGCTGAGGATGGAGCCGTCGAAGATGTCCGAGATGACGCTGCGGTAGCGCTGCTCTTTCCGCCTCCGGCTGCCCGAGACCTGGGCTGGGGACACAGCACAGCACACGAGGTGTCTCCCCTGCCCATGGCCAGGACCGAGCACTGGCGCTGGGACGTGGGCGTATCCGCTCCTGGCGCCAGTTCGCGTCCTGGAGGTACAGCCCGGGCCTGGCAGCGAGTGCCCCGACAGGGACCGGCCCGCTCCACCCCCCGGCGCCGTCCGAACCTTTCTTGAGCACGTACGAGGGGCCCATGCGCACGGGGCTCGCGCGAGGGGGGCTGCTGGACAGCTTGGCGTGGCCCTCGTGGAGGTGGGCAGGGCTGCAGGGGCGAGAGGGGCTGCGGATGTGGGCGTCGTTGTCGGGTTCTGGGGGCAGAGAGGGGACGGTTCTGGGCCAGGCAGCTGAGCCAAAGTCCCCGCGCCAGCGCCTCTGGACCGTCCCTCCGTCCTGTGCCCACGCTGGCTGAAAAGCGGCGTTCCAAGGGCCAGGGCTCCAGTGCTCTGCTACCTGACATCCGGCAGGGGCTCCTGGGCCGCGGGGACGGCGGTGAGTCTGCGGGCTGCTCGTCCAGGGCGGCCATGGCGGTGTCCACGTCGGCGTCCTCATCCACCTGCTCCGAGCTGCTGCGCTGCTGGCCCCAGGCGCACCTGCGGTCTTTCAGGCGCTCCTTCTCCGAGATGGCACGGCCGGCCTCCTCGGCCACCAGCAGCTCCGCCTCGCCCTGCGCAGCCCCTCCGCGGCCATGCCCGTCACCCTCACCACGGTCGCTGCTCGAGTCGCAGGACAGGAACTCGTCCTCCGAGGGGCTGCTGCGGTCGCCCTCCCGCTTCTCGTCCCCATCACTCGAGTCCGAGTCCCGGGCCTCAGTCAGCACCATGGCCGCCACCGCGGGCTCCTTGAGCTCTTCGTGCAGCTGGTCCATGAGGCAGCGCAGGAACTCCTGGGTGTCCTGCAGCGGTGCGTCAAGGGACACTGGGCGGGGCTCTGCCGGCACGGGCACGGCCACTGCCCAGACTGCTCACAGGGTCACCGGGGCGACAGCAGCGACTGCGCTGGCCGAGGACCCCCAAGGCGGCCCTGACGGTTTGCTGAGGCACAGGTCACAGGCTGCAACGCCAGCCCACGGCCAGGGAGGGGCCGCGGAGAAGAGGCCTCGGGCAGACTTCCCAGGCCAGGCTCAGGGCATCACCATGCCAGTGTCATGGAGGGAGACAGACAGGTGTGCAAGCCAGGGACACAGAAGGGTCCCTTTAGGGGATGGCACCTAGCCAGCCTCTACTTCTGCCTCTCCGGGCACAGGGATGCCCTGGCCAGGGGTGTCAGTGCACGTGCTGGGAGACTGAAGCAAGAGGATTGTTAAGGCCGAGCCCAGGCTGGACAAGTGAGCAAAACCTGTCTCAAAATGTTAAAAAAGGACCAGATATGTAGCTCATTGTAGAGGCCCTGGATTTGAGGCCCAACACCACACGTGCACGCCTGCGGGCAAACACACACACACACACAGCACATGTCCCTGCCCGAGGGTGGCCTGAGCTCAGCTCCTGCCCTTTGTGTAGGTGGTGGGTGCTGTCACTCTCCTGGAATGGGCTCCACAGGCGGGGCTGGGCACCTGCTCCACCAGGTGTGGCAGGGACACGGCACCAGCACCTGGCTGGGCACAGGCAGGCGCCTCCATGAGCCCACAAGGGCCCATATTCAGCAGTAGAGGACGGACCTGAGCCCCAGGAACCAGCAGCTCCACCTGCTGACCCACACATGCCTCCAGGGGTGTGTGTGTGTGTGTGTGTGCGCACATACATGCACGTGCACAGACGTGCATACACACAGTATCATAGATTTCATTTGGAGCCAGAGTTTTGCTAAGTCACTGGGTTGCCCAAGCTAAGCTTGAACCTGTGACCCTCCTGCCTCAGCCTCCCAGCGTCCTTGGATGACAGGTGTGGGCCGGCATGCCCAGGAGGGCCTGGTGATTTTATAAATTACAAAGACAGATCTGCTGCTTTGCTTTTCTGAGACGGGGTCCTGCTTTGTGGGTCACTGAGCTCACTGTGTGGCACAGCTGGCCTCAAACTTGCAGCAGTCGCCCTGCTCAGTCTCTCGAGTGCTGGACTTGCAAACAGCGCCACCACGCTCAGCCTGTCTGGTTGCTTGCAAGGAATTCTCCCAGACTAAAAAGTTATTGCAATTCACATTCTTATTTAATGAAACTGAGATTCTGCTCATGGTTTAGTGCTACTGTGATCCAGGGCTATGAGCAGAAACCTGTGGCCCAGCTGCCTGGACGCAACTCCCTGAGCAGCCTGTTTTAGGCTGCGACTAAGATGAGCCCAGCAAACTCGAACAAGGGCCCTAGGCCAGCCTTGCCCAGCAACAAGCCAGGCCCAGCCCAACAGGCCCTGCCCAACAGGCCCTGCCTAGCAACAGGCCCCACCCAAGGGCCTCACCTAGCAACAGGCCACCTGCCTCTGCCCTGCCTGCTGCAGCTCAGTACCCAGGCAGTCCAACAGCCTACCTGCTGCGCATAGCCACGGAACATCGGGTTCACCAACTTGATCCCATGAGACAAGCTGGTGGGGACCACGTAGCTCGGCCTGTGGGAAGACAGTCTGTCAGTCCTGGTGGACAGCCCTGAGCTATGTAGCTCTGAGGTGCCGGGGCCAATAGGGCCGGAGCAGATCAGAGCCTGCTGGGAGCTCCCGAGGGTCACACGGCCACACAGTCAAGACTAGTGTGCAAAGCCCCAGCTGCTGCCTCCATGCTCCCTATAAAATGTTTACAATGGGTCTCATTATTTAAAATCTAAAAGTTTGCCCGGTGTGGTGGCTCGTGCCTACAACCCAATACTCAGGAAGCTGAGGCAGGACGATTACTGTGAGTTCAAGGCCAGCCTGGGCTCCCTAGCATCTCTAAAATACAAGAATCTAAAAGCTCCTAAAATCAAGAGTTTTCTTCAAAAATACAGACACAGGTCCCCATTACTGTGCACTGTGGGGACGGAACCCAGGGCCTCACACGTGCTGTACCAGTCCTTCTCATTCAGCTATACCCCAGCCCAATTTTTTACTTTAACTCAAGATAGGTCTCCTGGAGTTGCCCGAGTTGGCCTTGAATTTTGGACCATCCTGTCTCAGCCTTCTGCACGGCCAGGTTTCCAGGCATGCCCCGCTCTGCCCCCTTCTCCACTCAGAACTTCGGCTGCTCATCTGTCTCCCTTCGCAGCGGGTCTCTGCTCCATGCCTGTCTTCAAAGCGTCTCACCCTGAACCACAGCCCCGAGTGTCTTGGGCTGATGCGGCCAGGCCCCGCCTGCCCTGACTTTCTGAGAAGTGGCTGCTGATTGGGCAAAACCCCAGGGCCGATTCTCCCTGCATCCTGCACAAGCAGGGTAACTATGAACAAGATACTTTTATTTCAAACCTTTTACAATTTTTTGGTGTTTTTGTAACAAAGTCTCACTTTGCATTCTACACGGGCCTTGAGCTCACAGGCTGGTCTCAAACTCATGGTGATCCTCCTGCCTCAGCCTCCTGGGTACTGAGATTATAGGTGTCGGGTGTAGGACAGGGCTGGATGTGTGCACAGCATGGCCCGCCACGGATCTGCAGGGTGCTGGCCACAGGGACCACTACACGCTGGGGCCCAGAGCCAGGTGCTCACCGTTTCTTGTGCCAGACCTCAGAGACCAGCTTCTGGTAGCTTTTGCACAGGGCCGGCTTCTTGTCTGTACGTACCAGACCACCACATTCCAGGAAGAACTGGGTCAGCGGGGGGCTGGCAGGAGGAAAGGGGCCACGGCTCAGTTAGGAAGAGCTGTGCTGAGCAATGGAGGCCCCAGCACTCGCATGGGGATGCAGAGACCGCTGCACCCCCTGGAAGGCCCCTGTGGGCGGGACTGCAGTCCAACCTGATGCGCCATGAACGCGGAATCCTGGCCCCAGAAGGATCCTGAGACAGTCCACAGCGGAGTCACCACCCAGGCCAGCCCCACCCGCCTGGTGCCCTTAAACGAGGGAGCTTGAAAGCCCAGAGCCCAGGCCACGTGCACACAGGAGGCAGGGCGGGAGGACAGTCATCTGAAGGCCAAGGGGCAGAAGCCTGCCGGCCGTGACACCGCGGCTGGCTGCCCTGGGCTCCTCCTATCCTTCTCCCTGTCTCGGCCCTGCGACCTCTCCCGTCACCTCCGCAGAGCACCCCTGGAGGAGCGCTGTGGGGTCCACAGCGGGCCACCCACCAGTTAGACAGGGCCTGCAGGGCAGCGTTCATGTAGCAGGAGTTTCCAAGGTTCTTCATGCCGGTGAGGCCTGCAAAGGGACATAGGAGGAGGTGACAGTGCTGCCAGAGGGGACCTCACTGGCCTCACCAGCCCCCAGATCTCGCCACCCTGGGTCCCCTGTACCTAGGTGCTGCCTCCCACGACAGCCACATGGGGGCCGAGGCTGCATGCAGAGGGGCCAGAGCCCAGGCGGACAAGGACGGCCGGTCACAGGGACCTCCAGCACAGCCACTGCACAGCGGGGCTGTGTACCACCCGCCCCCCGGGCCACACTTCCCTACCTCGAGGTTTCAGGTCATCATCCTCAGACTCCGACTCCCCCTCGTCAGCCACGGCGACGGGGACGGCTTTCAGGGGGTGAGAGGGCGGCGGGGAGTCCTTGGTGAGAGACCCAGGGTGAGGAGAAGGCTGTGGAGGGGGAGCCCTGACCGACCCAGGCCCTCACTGACCCCCGGCCGCATCAGCCTGGCCTCCCTACCTGCTCCGGGAACTTGGCCGGGGCTGCCAGCCGCTGGTCCAGGAAGACCTCGCGCTCACACGCATAGCACCACACCCGGAACGTGGTCAGATTCACAGTCAGGTTGTGCTTCTTCGCCTGAGGGTAGGAGAGAGTGAGGCCAGAGGCCAGGAGCCAGGAGCCTGACCCACGCCAGGCCCAGGGCTCCCACCTGGAGCCCGCCACCAGGCCCCACAGGACCCTCCCCTGGGGCTCCTCTGGCACTGTCCCACCGTTCCAGCCCTGGCCACCCAAGTGCAGAGCGTGTGGCCGGCACAGGCTGCAGGAGGGCCTCGCACCCACCTGTGCATGGACGGTGCTGTGGTCAGCAAAGGACTCTCCGCAGCCAACATAGGGACAGGCGACCTGCGGGCAGGACGGCATGTAGGTGAGACTGGCCTGTGTACCCAGCAGGACCCCTGAAGGCGCCTCTGCCGCCCCAGAGAAAGACAGAAATGGACACTCCCACATCATGCTCATGCACCAAGGGGGAAGGGATGGACAGTGTGGCCTGGGACTCTGTCCCTCCACGGAAACCCACTTCCTGTCAGGGGCTGCTGCAGTCCAAGCTGTTAGGACCCTGGGCCTTGAAGCCATTTTCTTTTTCTGATTGTTTTTGAGAAAGGGTCTCACTTTGTAGTTCAGGCTGGCCCTGAACTCACTGTGCAACTCAAGCTGCCCTCAAACTCGTGGCAATCCTCCTGCCTCAGCCTCTCCAATCCTGGGAGGACAGGCGTGTGCCACCACACCTGGACCCTGTTTCTCCTGGTGGCGGCCAGTGCTGCCCTTGGGGCCATGCCCAGGAATGACAGGCAGTCCCAGCCTGAGTCCCAGCCTGTGCCCATGTCCCGCCCTTACCTGCAGACAGGCCCACAGGTTGGGTCCTGCGACACCGCATGACTGGCAGGTGCCCTGTGGGAGAGGGGAGAGTAAGAAGCGCAGGGCTGCGTGCGGAGCGCCTGGTTCCCCAGTGCCGCTCGGGCTCCCAGGACACC
>PVIR01040543.1:0-13270 GCA_004026965.1 Petromus typicus | reverse complement strand
CAAAATCAATCTCACCTGTTTTACGTTGGTTTTCTTCAAGTATTTTGTCACAGAAACAGAAGACTGAATAACACCATCGCTTATGCATAAGTGATTTATTTAACATGTTTTGTTAACAGTGTAAGACATAGCAGGAGAGATACAGGAAATCTGTAAATTTTTGGTAAAATCATGCACTGGTTGCTGTCTGCCCAGTCTTGTGGAAGAACTGTACAGACTGTGCATCAATCTTAGTTTGAACTCAGGCTGGGAGGTGGATGCAGAAGTCTTTCTCACATCAATTTTAAGTTACAGCATCCAGTCTTTGTGTATGAGAAAGCAAAAGACAGTGATATGGTTGGCAATAGAGGCTCCCATTGTCCAGTGCCATTTTCAAATATAGTCACTGCTTTATTTAAAGACAACTCTGAAGCCTGGGGCAATCAAGTGGGGGGGAGTGGACTAAAATATTTGCATAGATCACAACCTTTATCTAACCATGTGTACATATGGAATGGGGAGTGTGAAGAATGACAACTGATAAGAAGTACAGGTGTAGACTGAACTGGACTTCTCTTAGTTTGCTCAGATTATTTGGTATTTTTCATGTCAGTACTGACAAGTTGCAAGTGATTCTAAATGACCAATAGAATATTAGCTATTGATTGTTTTCCCTACTACAAGGAGAAGCTGTTTATTTGTGCTTTTCTGTGGTCTTGTGAAATAAGCTACAGGGTACTGCAGTATTGTCATCCATTGTTTTCATTATGAACTAGTCATTTTTTCATTTAAATACTTAGGTCACCAGAGTGTAGTTACTTCTGTTATATTTTGATCCACATATTTTTAAAAAAATGACTATCATATTTTTTTGGTTAATTTGTCAGCTCCAACTCTGCTTCCCATGCAAATAAAAACACACTTCATCACAATGGAAAATTCAACACTTATGATCAAACTAGAGAAAAAAAAAAGTTGTCTACTACTCCCAACACTCTCCCCCACTTACCTTTAGATATTCATAAAGCAAAAGATGAGAAAAAGGAAAAGAAACTTAAGAAACAGCAGCTGTTTTCATCAAAGACAAAATATCTCTGATTTGATTTCCTACCTAGGTTTTAACTATGTATACAATTTCAAATAGTAATAAAGAAATATTTTAAGGTAGTTATATACACTCATCTTGGAAAATAGTATTTCTGAAATTTAAGATTCATTTATGCTCTGTGAGGATGATTTCACTTCACTTGTAGCTCAAGAAAATATTTAATTGAAGATGAGATTATATCTCAGTTATAGGTAACATGGTTAGCAACTATGAATCTTTGCCTTCTACCATCAGGAAAAATGTGATATGATAGGATAATTTATATGCATTGAGGGTACTACACACACACACACACACACACACACACACACACACACAGATTTACCACAACTCTTAGATTTATAAGAAATCTTTAAATTGCTTGTTCACATTGAAGAGATCAGGGACTGGCGAAATAGCTCAGTGGTTCTAGCGCATGTCTTGAAAGCGCAAAGGTGCGGGTTCGATCCCCGGTAACCACATACAATACTGGGCATGGAGACTCACGCCCAGCAGCAACCAGTACCACATACCACAGTGCCGGGCGTGGTGGCTCACGCCTGTAATCCCAGCACTTAAGAGGCAGAGGCAGGAGGATTGCTGTGATGTGAGTTGGAAGCTGAGCTCAAGGCCAGCCTGAACCACAAAAAAAGCGAGACACTGTCTCAAAAAACCTTAAAAAAAAAAAAAAATTCAAGAGAACAAATTTAACTGTCAGTAAGTGAATATCAGTTTTGAAAACATGATAACTTACAAAGGAAAACACATTTTCTTCTATTATTAAATTGTAATCTCTTGAAATAGATAATTTACAAAGGAAAATACACTTCCCTCTATGAAATGTCTTTTTTTTTTTTTTTTTTGAGACAGGGTCTCACTTTGTAGTTCAGGCCCGGCATTGCAGTATGTGGTTACCAAGGATCAAACTGGGACCCTTGTGCTTGCAAGGTACGCACTGGAACAACTGAAATAAATCCGCAGCCCCCGTCTTTGAGATGACTTAAAGTTTCTAAAGATAGTAACAAATTTTTACTTTGCTAAAATATTTTATTGACATGCTTTATTTCTCATTTTTGTCTCTAATAAACTATAAGTCCAATATAGGGAAGTAATATTATAGTATGTACTTTTAAATATCAAATCTAGTGCCTATAATGTAGTATGATTTTAATAGTTATATAATAAAAGGATTAAAATGCTCAAAGTAAGAATATAGTAAAATTTTTCTTAATTACACATTCACATTAGTTTCCATATCCTTAATATAAATCATTTTCAAAAACACATATTTAATTATATCTATATTGATATTATCTTGAATTCTTTCATCAATTGTGTTTTGTAGTCTTTTCAAATATTCTAATTCCCGGGCCGGGGAGTTAGCTCAGTGGTTCCGGCGCCTGTCCCGCAAGCGCAAGGACCCGGGTTCGATTCCCCGGTAACCACATAACAATACTGGGTGTGGAGACTCACACCCAGCAGCAACCAGTACCACATACCACAGTGCCGGGCATGGTGGCTCACGCCTGTAATCCCAGCACTCGGGAGGGAGAGGCAGGAGGATTGTGATGTGAGTTTGAGGCTGAGCTCAGGGCCAGCCTGAACCACAAAGTGAGACCCTGTCTCCAAAAACCTAAAAAAAAAAAAAAATTCTAATTCCCTCTGCCCATTCCCTGAACCATACTTTAAATGGTATCAGTTGAATAGTTTTGTTTATTCTCTCTTCCCATTATTGGTCTTAACTGTAACCTGAGACTCAGATTAACCCAAAGAGGATACATATCTCTTTATTATTATATTAAAATTAATCTCTGGGAAATAATTTTCAGTAGAATATTATATATGATTTAAATGCATTTCAACTTTAGAAGATGCAATCGGAATTAAGAATTTTCTTATAAAAAGAATCAATTAATAACTGTCTATGTATCTTTCTTAATCCAATTTAGGTTTGTCTAATTACAACTGATTTAGCAAGAGAACAATAGGAGGAAGAATGAGTGTGTTTTTATTATCAAAGGTAATATAAAAAAGATGGAAGGAAGTAGCAAGTTTGCTAAGAGGCAAAAATGTGCTCAGAGTTGGTTCAAATCAGATTTAATTAATGTTTGGCTCAAACATACGATAGACCACAGTGCCTCCAGTCTACTTTGGTCTTTTTTGGTTTTATCTTTAAAAAACATACTCTGAATTTATTAAATTCAGGAATCTTGGTAGATATTTTACTTTGTTTTTATTTTTGTGGTCAAATATTTTGGACCCACTTTATATGTATTGAAGAAGTATGAGATTTTTATTATTATGGCCTCAAGGAGCCAGAAGTACAAAGGTATCATATATAAACCTGAAATATTATCAGTAAGTTGTCAATATCAATGATAGGATTATTTTGAACATGTTCTCACTTTTGTTCATTTAAAAAAAAAGAGGCAAAAATTGTACAGTTATTTAATACTGGTGGATAGTGAGAATTTATTCAGTTTTGGTTTCCAAGTCTAAATAATTCCATAAAAAAAGTGACTGGTATATTCTCATTGTGGGATTAATGAGTAAGTGAACATTTGATGATATAGTGAAACATCCTACATTCATTTTTTTTCTTCTATAGAACTTGGATTGAAATGTTTTCTCTCTGTAAGTAGATCTGTGATGGTTTAGATCTTAATTGCATCCGTCCAATCTCATGTCTTTCAAGAGTCAGAGACTCACATGGGATACTGCACCCATCAGTGTATTCATTCGTTGGTGAGGTCCGTAGCTGAATGCTATATTGGCAGGTCCGATCAAGTTGGAGGTGGGACACTGGGGCTGTGCCTAGTAAATGTACGTTGCTCTCAATACAGCTTATCTTTTCTCTTTGCTTTCTGACTGTCGTAGGGTTAGCAGCGGCTAATAACAAAAAGGAAATCAGCTAGAATAGAGGTGCTCAAATTTACTTCAAAAAATGGATATTGACGTTTCTCTAAAACACTTGGATAATGTAGAACAATTTATACAATTTCTTTATATGTCTTGGAATGAATTTCAGTAAAAACATATCACATTCAAACTAACATATTATTAAAAAGAGATCAAACAAGGCAATTATTCCATAAATTTTCATGCATTTGGGTATATATATCACCTGAAACTATTGCAAATTTTAGCGAAATCTTTGTAGTTATAAGAAAGTATACATTGATAAAATATCCAGCATTAATCAATAATCTTTTGTACATTTTTTCCTGTCCTAGATTTCCTCAATCTATCTCATATTCATTCATTTCACAATGTTTGCACTGTATGAAAAATTCAGTTTATGAAATTTCTCAAAAAGTATTAAATAAAAATAAATGAAAAAATAACTATAGTATTTTCAAACATTTAAATTGATAAAGAAGGTTCAAGTTGGAAATTGTAGTAGATTCTATAACTCACCAAACTTTATTTCCTGTCTCAATTTCTCTTATTTTGAGCCATATTAATACAAAAGTCTATCCTCTGTCTACCAAAGGTTAAATCATCCTGTTCTTAGAACTCGCTTTCATTAGGTAGGTAAAGATTTAAGACAGGTAGAAAAGAAAAGAAAAAGATCTTTTGAAAAATACTACACTCGGTTATAATATATCTGGAAGAATGAATAATATCTTAGAGAACAAAAGGAAACATACTTAACCACTAAATGTGTTACTGACTGGTACATTTCTTCAAAATTCAAGTTTTGGTTCATATTCACGGTGTCCATTCTCAGTTATTTTCATCAGCACAAACAAAAATAAATGTAGGAGTTAAGTCAATACTGTACTCACTTATAGTCATCTCACAATATAAATGTGGGAAATGTTATGTCCTGTGTTTAGATGTCCCCCCAAAAGCTTCATGAAGATGAGGTGGGACTTTCTTCTTGTACATAGTTGAATCTGAGAAGAAAACTTCCAAAAGTGCTGTGGTCAGTGGCAAGACTGAAATATGCACATTCCAGCAAAGGGGAAATAAGTTGAGAATCAAATAATGGCACTATATTTTTGATGCTAATAAATTTTTAATGTAGACACTAAGGGCAATATTTGATCCCTCTTTTTATGTGTTATCCTTTAAGTATGTGCTCTTTCTGTGTCTACAGCATAGCATTTGCTGAGCATCTTGAAATATTACATCTTTCCTCAAATTAAGCAATTTTGACAAACGTATTCTCCTTCATATTTTCCATTTCTCATTCTGGTTTGGATTTTAATAAAGTAGGCTCTTTCCCCATATAAGTCTCTAAGATTTTTTTTTTTTTTTTAGTTTCTTAGTCTATTTTTTTTAATTTTTCAGAATGTGTAAATTATTTATTTTCCTGTTTAATGACTGTTCCTATTGTCTCCTTTGTACTCCTTTTCTTTTATTGAGACAGGTTTTTATTTTGTAGTTTAGGCTGTCCCTAAACTCATTATGTAGGCTAGGCTAGTGTCAAACTCATAATAATCCTCCTGTCTCTGCCTCCTAAATATTGGGATTATAGCCATGAGCCACCACATGTGGCATTGTGGTATGTAGTATCTGGGATCGAACTTGGGACCTGGAGCTTTCTGGGAGGACACTAGAACAACTAAGCTAAATCCTTAGCCCATCTTTCATACTCTTTAGCCTTTGACATTTCTTTTTCAATGGGAGATTGAACTCAGGACCATCTGTGATCTAGGCTGGTGCTGAACCACTGAATTAGGTCACTTTATTTGTCAATATTAAAAAAAAAATTTTCTGCCTTGTCCCTCATGTCTTTTGTATGCTCCTAATTTCTCTTATAAAATTTACTACATTTTACTTTATTATAATACATCTTTTTTTCTCATTAACCTTTCTTAGTTATTTAGAATATTTATTTAAAATATTGTTTTCTGGTGCTGTAGAGATTTTGTTCATAAAGCCTTTTGCTGAATCAATGTCCCCAAGAGATTCACCTATCCTGTTTTCCAGCAGGTTTAGTGTGTCTGTTTTAATACTTAGGTCGCTAATCTACTTTGATTTTAGCTTGGCACATGGTGAAAGAGAAAGGTCTAACTTTAGTCTCTGGCAAGTTAAAACCCAGTTTTTCCAACACCATTTGTTAAAAAGGCTATTTTTCCTTCATTGAGGATTTTTGGCTCCTTTGTCAAAGATGAAGTGGTTTAGTGTATCTGGAGTTGTTTCTAGATCTTCTAATCTGATCTACTGACCTCTATGTCTATTACTTTGCTGGTACCATGAAGTTTTTGTTTTGTTTTATTTTGCTCTTTTTTTAATCACAGTGGCTTTGTAGTATTGTGGGAGCCCATCTTACTGAAAGGCTCCTGTATAATAAGAGAAAGCACAAGCAGGGCTAAAACAATGGGGGGGGGAGAACAATTGCTAGTTGTTTCTCAGACAAAAGGCTACAATCTAGAGTTATAAAGAGCTTAAAATCTCAGCACCCCTCCATATAAAAACCCAATTCAAAAATAGGCATCTGAAATGAAATGAATAGACACTTTTCAGAGGAAGAAGGAAACGCAGTTAAGAAGCATGTGAAGAAATGCTCCACATCACTGGTCCACTGATGAAGGTGAAAACACTGAGATTCTATTTCATTCAACAAAGAGGAGCTGCTATCAAGAAATCAACCAACAACAAATGCCAGCAAGGCTGCCCACCTAATGATGTCTACTCAACTGCAAAGTAAGGTGGTTTTATGGTTTGAATTTAAAGTGTGGTCAGAAAGGCTCTGTGTGCTGAAAGTTTGTTCTATAAACCAATATAACAGAGAGAGGGCTGTGAGGAAATGACCAGATCATGAAGTTGTTAATTTCATCGATGGACAAAGCCACTGTTGAGTTCGGAGCAGAATGTACTGGCCCCAGATGAAAGAGTAAATCACGGAGGCGCGGTCTTGAGGACTCCATCTAGCGCCTCACTTTTTCCTGTCTCTTTTCCTCTCTTGCTGCAATGATGTGAGCAGCTTTCCTCTGGCAAATTCTTGGGTGGTGATGTTTCTGACTCCTTAAAGGCCTGAGGAGTGAAACAATCCTTGGGCTGAAGCCTGTGAAGTCAAGACCCGGAATAGATCTTTCTTCTTCAGAGTTTGTTTTGCTTAAATATTTACTTACAATGAAACAAATCTTACTAAGAAAAGTAGTTATTCAAATCATATGAAAAAATTATCTATAACATTATCATTATGATAACTTCAAAGAAAATATATACCTATACCAGTCTTTTAAACTGAACTACCCTTTTATTATTATTATTATTATTATTATTATTATTATTATTATTTTATTTTATTTTTTATTTTTTAGGTTTTTTGAGACAGGGTCTCACTTTGTGGTTCAGGCTGGCCCTGAACTCTGCCTCAGACTCACATCAAAGCAATCCTCCTGCCTCTGCCTCCTGAGTGCTGGGATTACAGGCGTGAGCCACCACGCCTGGCACTGTGGTATGTGGTGCTGGTCGCTGCTGGGCGTGAGTCTCCATACCCAGTATGGTATGTGGTTACCGGGGATCGAACCCGGGCCCTTGCACTTGCAAGACAGGTGCCGGAACCACTGAGCTAACTCCCCGGCCCACTCTTTTATTATTTTTGATAGAATAACAAAATCTATATTAAGCTGCACTAAATTACTAAACTAAATCATATCTTTTTTTTCTGTAGTAACAATATAATACAATCACAGGAAATAAAATTTTAATAATTAAAAAAGAAAACAATATAATCTGACTAATGTATTACATTTTTGAATTTGGAAAAATGATTACCTTTTAGTAACAAAATGAAGTAGACAGGAGGGAGAGAGGAGACGGGAGAGGGAAAAGAAAGAGACAGCCAAAGGGAGAAAAAAGGAGCCAAAAAGAGATGCTTTGTAACCTCATCTCTCTCTCTCTCTCTCTCTCTCTCTCTCTCACACACACACACACACACATACACACACACACACACACACACACACTGAATTTGTGAGATGATGTATTTCTTAATCATTTATCAATGTGTTTCTTCTAGTACATGTTAATATGGGTTAATTTCATTTGCTAATTATACCTCAATAAAGCTTTAAAAATTAAACGATGTAACTTTAAGAAGGCAGGAACAAAATCGATGCTGCATTTTTTGTTCATTATACCTGTTGTATTTTAAAGTGGAAGTGCTTACTCCTGTTTTGAAGTTTGGGTGTTAAGCCAAAGAGAGAATTCTTTCTGCATGCTGTGAAGGGAATTGATTTTTATCTACAACACCGCAGCATATACTATGTTGCCAGAAAATGTAGAAGAGACATATGAAGAAATACTGGGGAAAAAGAGTGGAAGAAATATTCACCATGCTTTAGTTTGAACATAGATATACAATTGTTTCTGCTTTCAAGAAAGTGTCCAGTGTTCAGGAGCTGGCTGGGTGCACTGAGTCATGCTTTGAGGCTTTCTCTTATGCTGTGACTGTATTTACCATTTGCATGTATTTTGTCTTTGTTCTCAAGAAGAATAAAGACACAACTACCTTGTAAATCTTTTCTGATTCTGTAGTGCATCTTCCAAATGTCATTGCTAATAGAGGTCTGTTTGAAAATTTGTTTCTAAGAGCAGAGGTCAAGATATCTAAGCTTGAGGAAACCAGGCCAGTGATGCTAATCCTAATTTATTCCTGGTCTTGTCTCTTAAAGCCAGTGTATTTGAGGCCAGGAATTTGATTGGAGATTAATCAAAATACCAGTGATGTTTTTCCAGTGATACTGAGATAGCTTTATTCAAAGTTTTCTAATGTTACAAAAGGCAACTGGAAAAGACTTGAAAATGAAGAACTCCTCCTTAGATACTATGACTGGAGAAGAGCAGTAACCGTGTGTACTTTTGGAAAATCTTCATGATGAGTATTTTTGTAGAAAAATTTGTTCAGACCAGCAAAGTATTACATTTGAAGAAAAATTATATTATATAATGAATGAATCACACCGAATATATACAAAACATATATTCAGTGGTAAGTTTGTATATTATTCATTTATCCTCCAAATGAAAACAGGATTAAACAGAAGAAAATTAACAGGAAAAATATAGACTGATAAGATGCTTTTATTACTACCTGAAAGATTACTGATGAATACAACAAATGTTTGTATTTAATATCAATAAATGTTTCTAATTCTAGAAATAAGTCACTTAATAACTTTTGTTTTGCTCTGTGGCATATTTCACCTTCCCTCTGTGGTGCTTACCCAGACTTGCCCACATGGGAATCAAACCTTTGAAATAGAATCAAAGTAGGGATTAGGATAGTGGACTACTTTTCTGGATTTCTCTAACAAGATTTTATCCCATATTATTTTGATTTTATTATATACTTCCAGGAAGAAGTGCATGCAGTTTGAAATGAAGGGTCGTGATGTTGATACATAATTGCAAGATATAAAGATGTATTTACAGTGATCTGCCATCCTTTAACTGGTGACAGATTTCTTTAATATTAGGTTAATAATTGACTGGTTAACACACAGTTCTTGAGTCCTTTAAAACACATTATGTCATATAAATTTTAACAATATAAAGATTAAACAGAACTAAACAATCAACAGTATTCTATAACACTTCTTTTTTATAGATAAAAAAAAATGTTAGAGAAAGCTTCCAGAACTGAGAAAGAAAGAAAAGGAATGAAGACAGAGACAAGAAGGAAAGAGTAAAGATAAAAAACATTTTTTTCTAGAAAACCTAATCATAATATTTACTTCAAGTAAGCTTAATTTTTACCAGCAAACCTCAACTCCATGACAATACTGGTTTGAAAAAGTTTCAGATGATAGCAAGATTCATTTGTAATATAATACTGCTGCCTGAACTGAAATTTTCAAATGCCTGCCTGAAGCATAGGCACTCTGTAAATTTACTCTGTACTCTACTCTGTAAATTTACAAAATTCAGGTCTACAGGGCAAGCACCTATATGCATAATGAGATCATGAACATAACTTTTAATCTTATTAACATTAAGAAATTTGTATAATGCATGTCTAACTGAACAGAGTAGAGCCTATATCTACATAAAATCAGAAAATAACAACCAGACATTTAGAGATTATTCCTCTCAATAAAATAATCACTACAAATAGAAAATACACTCTTTAAATTAGAAATTGTCATTTTAGAAAAGACAGGAAATATTACTTTGGTAACACAAATAAAAATCAAATTAAATAAGTAAATTATATATATAATTATCTAAACTATAATATACTGAACACAGTGTACAGACATTAAAACAAACCAACAGAATAGCAAATGGATGAAAATGTTTATCTTCCAGATAACCTTTAAAATTTTGAATTATTTTCTCCAACCTCTGCCTCTGATTTTTATCTTTCTTGAAAATTTAGTTAAGGGATATTTAACATAACACATATATACATTGATTTCTAATAATATTTAAGGGCTCTCCACTCAGTTTTTTCATAAAGATCATGTTTTTTGTCAAGTGAGAAAACTTCCCCTTCCACAGATGGTCCTTTGTGTCTACTTGGAAAGTGATAGAAAATTAAAAAGTTTGCCGAGGCCTCAGTGTCTGTAGTAGACTTTATTGGGTAAAAGTAACCAGCCAGAGCCACTCTATACAATGACTAGTAGCACGGCAGAGAGGCACAAACATAAGATTGTATGATTCTGATATAGCCTCTGGGGCAGAAATAGGAAGAAGAAAGGCACTATACACTTCTCTAATGAGTGGGTCTCTCCATGGTGGTATAATGACATCAAATATTAAAGGTGTGAGAGAGTGTCTCTGGCTAGAGTATCTTTGTTCCCAGGGAAAGCAAGGGGTTGTGGGGAGGAATATGTCATCCTACCACAAAGTGCTATGAGTGTGGAATTTTGACAGAGAAATGCTATACTGACTCTGTTCTGTATGGCAACCCTTTAAGAAAGTTCTAACCATAAATCTGTTGCTCTGCCCAGGAAGCACATACCGAGCATATGTATGATAAAACAAAAGCACACATGTTTATTTGTGTTAACAAAGGTACTATTTCCTGTTTAATCTAGGGTGACAACTTCTAATTTAAGGAGTATATTTTAAGGAATATATTTTGTGTTAGACTGGCAAATGTCCTGTTCTGCTTACTAGGAGCATCTTGAATTCAGTAAGATAGGCACTCAGTTTTCAGGCATGCAGGAGACAGTTGGAGACCAGGAAAGAGCTGAGGCTTAAACTAAACAAGACAAAAGATATTGATTATTCTCAGAAAAGCTTATTTGAGGGGAAGAGTTTCAGAACATCTCAAACATCTCTAAAACATTTCAAAGCAATACTTAGACTGTGAGGCTGTAAATGGGATGTTGAAGGAAGAAGATAGAAGCACTCTGTAAAGCAGTAAATTGATTCACACGTAACAAGATGGTGAAGGGACAGGATAGTATAATGTAAATGCATAGAGGTAGTTATGCAATATTTGTATATTTTCCTATTCTGGTACAATCTACAATACTGTTAAAGGTAAACACAGAAACACTCAGGATGGTGGAAACCTTAAAGAGTATCTACTTACATGAACTTTATATCCTGGCATTTCTGTTTTTGTAGCTCCCTTGAGCTTTCAGAATTGGAATACTAGAGAACACCCATCTGTTGGAGCTTTAAAGAATGACAAGAAGAGTTCTTTTGTCATGAGTTATTTTATGTTAATGAGGAAACTATCATTAAGGGATTAAATATGCTTTGCTCCATCCAGCTAGAGATAATGATATTCTCAACTACAAAAAATAAAGTACAAAATTCTCCTGAGTGTGGAACTGTTTGTAGTTTAAAAATCAAACAAAGATTATATTTTAGTACATGAAATACATTGGATAAAATTGGTTTACAGTTTGTAGAGAAAATAATAATAGTGCTTATCAAAAGATAAAACCATCACACTTAGTACAAATTAAATTTGTATTCTTGAAATCTGGAATAAATCTGTTTTGATTTTTCTCTCTTACTTTGCTCATTCTAAGATAGTTTTATTATTTAATTAAAGTAAGTCTTTAGTCTTTAACCAAATTATTTAAGTGGATGATTTGAGATATTAGAAAGTTTTTTTCCCTTTATCCAGGTTATTGCTACAATTTAAATATACGTTATGATGACATTCATCATTGAGAATTTGTACCTGTACACGATGTATCTTGATTCTCATTTCTCCTATTCCCCTGCCTTCCATACAACGCTCAACTCCCAATATACAGCAGCTCTGTTTCTGATTTTTTATTATCAATTTTTTTCTCTACACATTTTCTTACTCAGTGAAGCAGAGAAAACATAACAAAACAAAATAAAACTTGCATAGTCCTTGAAATTGAGTGAGCTCATCTTCCAAAACTGTTCATTTCTTTATAAACTGTTATTCTGCCAAAATTGTCACAATTGTTACAGGATCCATATGATATTAGTTTCAGGTAAAGTAACTGATTCATCCTCATATGGAATTCAACTTGATATGTGAATGTGACTATTTAAAAAACTCAAACAAATTCCTGATGTGTGCTCCCTTTGTTTATCTTAATCTTATACAATTTCTGTTTATTATTTTTGTACATTTTAAATCTTAGATATATTTAGCAAAATCTAATTATTTCATATTTATGTGTAGCTACTAAAATTACTTTATTTTAGCCTATTTTATTGCCTTCACTGCAATATTTAATTTTTAGAAAGTACATGTTTAACATTGACTAAAGTATACATTTTAAAATAGTTTCTAGAAGTCAGTGTAGTAGTTTCTATGATGTCTACCATGTCTTTTGAAAAATAAAATCATAAAAAAATAAATATCAATACAGAAAATAGAGATATTTATTTATTTATTTTTCTCTTTTATTAACTGTAATGGTACATTTTATATACTCATCGTAATCATTCAGCACTAAGTATTTGTACTTCTATATAATATATCTTGATTTTCAAATTTTCCTATTACCTGGCTACTATCAAGAAATCAACCAACAACCAACACTGCCGAGGCTGTGAAGAGAAAGGAACCATTTCTGCTGTTGCAGAGAACATGGACTGAGGCAACCACTGTGGAAATCAAGGTAGAGAATTCTCCTCAAACTGGCACTAGAAGACCTATTTAATTTTTCTTTTTTCTTGCTGAGTATATACATGAAAGAATTAAAAGCACCATATCACACAGATATATATGCATCCATGTTTATAGGAGCACAGTTTCTGATAGTTAAATCTTAGAAACAGCCCAGATTCTCATCAACT
>PVIR01040542.1:0-13271 GCA_004026965.1 Petromus typicus | reverse complement strand
TGTAAAATAAGGTGAAAGGGGACAATGTTGAGATTGTAACAAAAAAGTAAGGAAACAAATTTTATGTATATGGGGGGGTGGTAGGGTGGGTAGGGCTATGGGAAAAAAATGAGAATTAAGTTGTGTCTTATACTGGTACAAATCCCCATTATGGAGTGCAATCATGATGTGTATATTTAATGTACCAATAAAGATTTTTTTAAAAAACCCAAGTAGAAATAATTTAAAGAGGAAATTTTTTTAAAAATCAATGATGGGAAACAGGGAAATAGACCTTTTACTAAGAGGAAGTGGATTTAGGGAGGGAGCAAGAGGGGAAAAGGAAAGAAAAGTAAAAAGGGCTGAAGTGTGATATGTACATGTACCAAATCCCCAAGATGAATGTATTATTCATCACAGGTATACACTAATAAAAAAAATCTTTTAAAAACGTATATAAAGGTGAAATTTAGCAAACATGAGGCTTTGTTTGCTATTTTATGGTCTTCAGTCACTTCCCAGAATCCCCACCGTTATCTATCTCTGTTTTGTAGGTAGTGAGGTTAAAAAGCTTCCCATTCTAATGTAGTTAGATAGCAAATGAGACACCTAAACCTAGCTCCAAAATCTACTCCCTGCCATGTCAAATGATATTATTTCTCTATATCTGAGATATTCATAAAGAGGCAATTCATCCTCTTATTCTGGATGTCAAAAAATAATTTTTTTACCAGTTTCCTAACTAGACTGAAATGAGTACAATTATACACAACTCAAAAAACTACTCTGAAAATTTACATATATTATCAAATGAGTGAATGAGGTTGTGTAGATGTGAAGGTAAGTGTATATAGTTGTGATAGTCACTACATGTGATAAGATCAACAATTGTTTTGGAAATGAACTAATTTAATACTTATTTCCTTTTATAATATTTTAATATAGCAGATTTATTACAGTCTACAAATATTATATTTCAAAGTTATCTCACTGTAAGCTATTTCAACACTTCATTCTCCAATATATAATTCATGTTATTTTTCTTCATGTATATTTTAAATATTTATGACCAATGTAATTTAATGTGAAATATTAAACTATGTAGAAATTTTTAAATACATAAATTTAAAAGTTGCAGTTATGCAGAAAACCAAGATTTGTCAGACAACTTCATAATTTTCCCATATCATTATTAACCTTATTTCTGATTTTTAAATATTGCTCTTATTTTTTCTTTGGTCTCAGTGCTCTTAATTATTTATCCATATCTTTCCATTTTATGTGTTTTTATAAGTCAGTCTTGAAGAGCATTTATTCTTTTGAAAAGAAGAATATCATGTGTGGTAAGTACAGTCTATATACACATGAAGTGTGTGTATTATATGTATGTAAATTTTATCCACTTCTCCCACAGAAATGCTATTTCTATTTTTTCTATTTTCACTTTTTTTGTCCCTCCCTTCCTTTCCACCGCCCTCCTCTCTTGTTCCCCTTCCCAAACACTTTCTTCCTACTTTCCAACATCCATTATAAATTTCAGGTTTTATTTTAAAACTACCTTCACAACAACATTTAGAATGATGTTTGACAAACAACTAATAATCCAGCCACGTGGACCCTTGAAATCAGTCACTATGGCTGCTCACCAAAACATTTCTAATTTTGGAGAACTTGAACATCAAGACTGATATTAATAATTGAAACTGGTTTTGCTATCTTCAGCTGTAAGCAGCATATATGAAAGCTTTAACTTTCATGTACTTCTGAGCAAACAGAACTTGAGTTACAGTACATAAAAGTGCTTTCTACGTAATAAACATCGTTCTACTGTGGAATAACACCATTAAAGTAAAATAAAGACTTTTAAAAGTAGCTTGAATATGAAGCTTACATAAAATATTGCAATGTCTGCACTGAATTCTGGGAAGGAAAGCACTGACCTGACATCACTATGCCACATTGATTCCTGTCCAAGGAACAGGAAAATAGAGTCCCTACTGTAACCAGAAGCAACATGTCACCATCAAATGTAAATCTGATAGAACCGCATCCATTACATCACTCATCACAGTCACACCTAATTGCATACAAAACTAAGATTGGAACCTATGAGGGTTCTGGCAGGTGGTTTCAGGGCACACTCAAAACTTTGCCACCTGAGGCACCCTGGGCAGAATTCCAGACTGCCAACTCATCTCATTTCATCGTACAATTGCATATTTTTGTAAAGACATACAAAGCAGCAGTGATATCTGCTTGCATTTGCATGTTACCTATTAAGTGGCTTTGAACGGCTCTTTTTTTAATCATCATACAATAAAATTCTGAGATCATCAGTGTTGTATTTCCTTTATAGTGGGAGGGAGAAATTGACCTTGGGTTGCATTCAAGTGCTCTGGTTGGCATTTGAGCCTCATTTATAGTATATATTCTTTTCTTCTAATACTTTCTGTAGCTGAGTAATCTAAAATATAGCCCTAAAACATTTTAAACAATTATAATACTAGTTGTCTACCTCTGTTGTTTATAGCCTTAAATGCAAAAGATTCATACTCAATACTACAGATTTCAAAACCACAAGTTGAATGACATCAGATTTAAAGACTGCTTAGCACTCTCCTATGAGTCTTGGCATTCTCTCATATGTGTACACAGTCAGCCATGCTCTGGTTCAACAGAAATGAGTAGGTGTTATTAGTTCTACAGATATGCATACAAGGCACTTGTACATAAACAGCACAGGCCCTTATCAGGCTTACTGCCTTCTAAGAAGGAAAAACACAGAGCAATAAGAGCTGGCCTTATGGATAATGGGAGTTTGAGAAACTATAAATCTCTTAGTGTGGCCAGAGCACAAGGCTTAACACAAAACATAATAAAAGCTGAATATGAAACTGCAAAAGGGCTGAGATATTACTGAAAACCTAATGACCTGTAGCCCTCACCATGCAATGATTTTGTTTAATCTTACCATGGTCATGCTATTCTGATTGTGACAAATGCTGAAACTCAAAAATACTACTATTTATCTAGTCATTTCTTTGAACACTATATAAGCAACATAATGGTTCTCTGAATATATCTGGATCGTCATCCCTGGAACCTGTCAACATGCTAACCCTGAGGACAAAAGGGATTCTGGAGATGTGGAAGCAAAGCTTTTGACAGAGAAAGATTATCCAAGTGGCCAAAATAAAGGAAAAGCAAGACAGTCATAGACGTAGATGGTTCAAGTAAGAGAAGCTGAGTTTAGTGTTACAAGGAAGGGACTTAAGGCAAGGATGGGCAACCTCTCGTGGCTTAAAGAAGAAACAGATTGAATTCTCATCTAGAACTTTCAGAAAGCATACGGTCCTTTGGACACCTTGACTTCCAGGCTCAAAGACAACACATGTATATTATTTGAGCATTGATATATCTAACACTATTAACTGATGAAGTAATTTCAGCCTCAGCAGGAGTCAAGTCCTCCTAAAGCTTCCCTGCAGCCCTAACAAAGGAGAGAACAGATTATTTCTCACTGTATAAGTGTAGAAACCGAGGTGTAAAGATTGACAGAGATTTACCTAATGCCAATCAGTTAACCACAGACAAAGCCTAAGCCTGAACCTATGCATTTAGATGCTTCTTCATTTGAAGCAGGTTTTTTCCATTCTCGCTCTCACATTTACTCACTCTTGAAATGTCAAATATGTCTTTATGTGATTTATTCTAAAGAAGCAGAGCTTAAGGAAAAGTTTTGCACAGAGATCATTTATTTTGTATATTTTTACCCTAAGAAGTGAAAACAGGAGACAAGGAAGAACGACAGAGGGAAGGCGGATTCATCAGCCACTGGTACTGCAGGTAAAAATCAGGGCTTCATCCCTGAGGTGACCTCTCTGGAGTCTGAAGACTCTCTGCTTAGGATGCAGGAGAAGGAAGTACTTACTTAACAGCTCTCATCTCCCGTGTCCCCCAGCTGATACCTCACACTTCCAGGACTTCACGTTGCCAGAACTACTAAGAAGGTCAGGTTTCCAATCAGAAGGCCATAGAAAGGCACCAAGGACACCGACACTTAGTTCAACTAAGGATGGGTCCTGGTTAGTAGCAGCCATAATGAAGTAATGATTGAGAGACAGACAGAGAGAGATCTAAAAGAAGTTAAGTAAGAGTGGGCTTAAGAAGAGTCAGATACAAAAGGTCTTGGGTTTCAAATTTCAGATTCTTTCTGCTGCACCACAACACAGCTCAACATTCTCTTGTCTTTTTGTTGATAACATCTGGTGTTTTGAAAGATTGTTGTCTAGAAGGACGTCTATTTACAGTAGTCACAGTAGTTTTACTATGTATTTCCTGAAAGGTGGGTTATTCTGTTCTATGTAGATGGCTTCTGGATCACTAAATGGCTTTAGAAGGTGCATATAATAAAATACAACACCATTGTCCTACGACATCCAGTTCAACAATGCACTGAAAGTAGAAACTCGGAAAATGAGTGTTGGTAAATATTCATTTGAATTTCAGCCTCTCCGTACTAGTTTTATTAGTAATTATAGCCAGAATTAAAATAGCCCCACTAGAAATTTTTTATAAAATGTTTTCTTTGTATTTTCATGCTCTATTTAAATCTCTTGCTTCTTTATCCTGATATTAAAAGTTTAATGTTTTTCATCCAAATACAGTTACTGTCTGTAAATACACAGAATCACTAAGGATCCAGCCTGAAACTCTGAAATATCTTCCATTCTAAATGGGATCACAGTTCAAAGTGAATAACATAAAGCTTTCAAAACTCTTGAAAAAAAAAAAATATATATATACACATTATATAATATATATATAAAGTATATGTACCATATATATATATATATATAGGGGGTGCACGCACGTGCACAACCCTCTCCTGTGGTACAGGCTGCCCTTGAACTCAGGACAATCTTGCTTCAACCTCCCAATGCTGAGATTTTTTTCATTTTTCATTTTTATAAATAAATTTTCTTATCAATGGGACAACATATACAGTACAACAGACTATTTACATAATGAGAATGTTGCAATGCAGGTTAACTTGGTTATGAATATTAGTTATTAATTAAAGTCACATAAATGTACTGAAAATTATATAGTTGTGGTTATTATTTTATATGTAATCTTAAGTGAAAGATTGCCAAATGTTTCATACATTAGCATCACGAGAAAGGACATATTTCATTTACCTAATTTTCTTTTTCTCACCTTTATTTAAATTGATTTTTTTGGCACATTTTATATTTACCTCATTTTCAAATCTAAACTATTCCTATGAGGAAATATCCACGTTAACATAATCAAAGAGATACAAAAAGTAAATTTTTTTATAAATAGCAATACTTCCTTGAATGCTTTAATATTAGGATTAATAGACATAAAATACCTGCAAGAGATTACTCCTATTTGTAATACGAATTAATTAACTAAATGTATTAATTATTAAATACAAGTTAATATAAAGTTACAAATAAAAATGGTTTGCCATTTTGAAGACATTAATCTGCATAACAATAAAATCACTTTGAAAAATTATTCTGAAATATGATTTCACTGAATAGATGGATATAGTTTTCATATGTGAGTTATTTCTCACAAACTTTTAACCGCCTAAAGCTACTGAAATTTTAAAAAAGATACATTCTTTTTCTGTATGGAACAGAAATGTTCCCTGGAGCATAAAGTGCACAAGAATATTAAAACTTGAATATCATTCATTTTTACATGATCAACATTTGGTAAGGATGACCATGTACTAAGTCTGAAGGCTGTAAGTTTATGCAAGGTTCATTAATTGGGATCAACTATACCTTGAAAAGAAAAAATTCTTTGGAAATGAAAAGAACTATTCAATTGAAACAAATCAATTCTGAGGTAAATATGAGGCCTCAATTTTTGTAGTCTTATTGGAAACACTGTATACCATGAACACATATATATGGCATTTGTTGTAAAGGCTTTTAAAATATGGAGAGAATTAAAAAAAACATCTCTACGAATAGAAAGACTAATCTGAGTTTCCAAACTTAAAATCACACCCACACAAGTTTTTTGAAAACTGATCAAAATCTTTGGAAAACTGATCTGAATGTCAGAGCAAAAATTTCAAACTTATTCATCAAAGTCAACAACCCTGTCTATGAAACGTAATACATTCAAAAGCTAAACATGTATTTCTTGATGTTTCACTAGGAGAAAAGAGGGCATCACATTACAACGCAAAGTTCTAGTGGCAGTCATAGGTAGAAGTTTTTTTCTGCATTCTGAATCTCTTTTCTTTCATGGATTTTTTGCATAGTTCCCTGGTTTGAGTGATTTACAGTGGTGTTTGAGAGTCAGCCTCTGATTCCTAACCATCAATTAGCATTTACTGGAAAATAAGATCTAGCAGAGGTTTATGGGATGCTAGAAACATAAGGCGAATGTGTGAAGCACACACAGCAATTCATTCTGTACTGGCCCACCTTTGATTCAAACTACAGGATGCAATGGACCTTGCAAGAATATTGCTTCTACCACCTGTAACAAATGATGCAATTGTCTAGCATTAATTTAAAAAATGTGCAAATAATATCAAGAATGATATTAGACAATGAAGAAACTAAGATCTGTTGTATAAGGAAACTAGACCAACACAGAAGATCAAAACTAAAGAAATAAAATACAGAAACTTTCACATAGCATAAAGACTCAGTTATGAAACATCCTGTCCAAATAATCAAGATAAGCAAAGCATCCACTTACCATGTTACAATGTCTGGAATTATTACTGGACTCTTTTCTGACAGTGTTCCAAGAAAATTTCTTCTGTTGGGTCATCTTAAATAATCTTTAAGACACATATGCAATCATCAGTCAGGTTGGGGTGGACAGTCCTATTCTCATGAATCGCTAACAGAACAGTATCGTACTAACACCTTGCAGAACCACCTGAATCAAGGGACTGGGAAGCATGTTTCCAGGATTCACAGTGTTCTAGTACATATTAATTGTTAGAACTTCTTTTCTGATTTTTATCACAAACTTTTCTTCTAAAATTTACTAGAATGTTCCTTATTTTTCAAACTTCTTATAATAATTTTGTATGTGTCCTCAGCTGAGTGGTATGATAAAATTCCAGAAGGAAAATATAAAGAAAAAGGGAAAAAAGGGACAAAGCCAAGTATAGCACACAAATTCAGTTTTAACTCCTGAAACTTGGCCAAAAATTCAAATTAAAATGTACAAAACATACATGTCTTAGTTTATAGGATGCAATTCAAACTTGTCCATCTATGAAAACAGCCTACATGCCCATCAATAGATGAAAGGAAAAATTAAATATGGTACATAGTTAATATACATATAGGAATATTACTTTGCCATAAAGAATGAAATCATTTCATATGCAAGAAAAGGGACAGAACTAGTAATCATCATGTTAAGTAAAATTAGCCAGACTAAGATACTAAACATCACATTTTGTCTTATAGGAGAAACCTACAAAAGTAAAGAAATGAATGAATGAAAGAATGAATAATTAAAAAATGGACACAAAGTGAAGTAGACCTATGGAAACTAAGAAGATCAGTGAGAGGAGAGGGGAATAAGTGTGTAATGGGGGTGAAAGTGATTAAGATATGTTAAGCAAGAGCCAAGCACAGTAGTTCATGCCTTTAACCCAAGAACTCTAAGAAGCTGAAGCAAGAAGATCACAAGTTCAAGCTCAATCTGGGCAACATAATGATCTCATCTCATAAGAAGATAATAATAACAACAACAACAAAGTTTGCAGATACAGCTCAGTGCCCTGAGTTCATCCTTAAAACAAAACAAAATGAAAATGCTAAATATATGTGCCAACTTCCCAAAATAAACCCTATCAGTAATATTAGCATGTACTGATAAAAGATAACATTTGTTTAAATATACTAAGCAGTTTTGTAAAAGGAACCTGAAACCAGTGCTTTAGGAGCTAAAAGACATGGAAGCAGGACTAGACAACTTATGTTTGTTTATTAACTTCCAATTCCTGATGGAAGAGTAGCCTAGACCCTTCCATAGACTCCACCCAGGCAGAAAAAAAGTGAAATAAACGGCTACTGCTCGAGAAATGTAGGGTAAAAACCCAACTCTATGAAGGCTCTGTAATATGGAGATTTAAAGGATCAAGTCCATCATGTGAGCAATCAGAAGAAAGTATAGAACTGAAGGATCTAATTTCAAATGAAAGGTGACGAATTTTGGCTAAGTTCAAAGAGTAAACAAATCCCAGTAGTTGGAGAGAAAATTCCCAAGGCTATTATTGACCAAGTATTTTGTCAAAGGGATTGGCAGGCAGGGGAAGAACCACTCTGACTAAATTCATTCGATTTCTTACACAGAAACACGTGAAAAATGAAGATGATCCAAAAGCTGATGTAGTGAGTGTACTGTGAAGTGTAGGACTTTCAAGGACCTCTCATCTGCACAGCTCCTTTCCAAACTCTTAAGAGACAGCCTACAAATGTGTGTAATTGTGAGTTTTGAAATTTTACCACTGTAAAATGAAACTCATCTGACATCACAACAATTTAGAAAGATTCTAAATTAGGTTACTAATAACTGAGTGAATCATGAGAAAAAATAGGTCTTCTTACATAGAATATTATTTCTCATCTCTAATTTTGTTTTTAAAAACAGAGAACTTTAGAAAACGGGCTCAGGAAAGATTAGGAATTCAATAAAAGCATGAAAACATATTTTGATGTAAGGTATAGAATTACAAAAAATATTCATACTATATTCAAAATAATAATTCACTATAGAAAAAGTTTTTAAAGGAAGTAATTGGCTTTTACTTAGATAATTTCAATCAATAGACCAAGTGTAATATAGAAAAATACTCAATTTTTTGATAATTTTATACAAAGTCCTGACATGCAATTGATGCGAATCTTAGATTAACTACTGCAACAATGTCATCCATGATTGATTGGTAATTTAGGGCTATAAACTGCAAGAAAATTTAATAGCAGATGCTATACCAAAACACACCATACCCTGAGAATATTTACATGTGAAATTTGATAATAGATTTCCCTGGTTTAATTTCACCAAACCAAAATTTTTCCAAAAGATTATAAATGATGAGTTATAAATATGAAAAGGGCTTTATATTCCTATTATACATATACATACACATATATATCATTTTTGCATACATAATCAAATATGCTGGAAGAAATACTGAATGATCCTTCCATTTTCTCTGTGAAACATATTACAAAATTAGTTCCTTAAAGCCTCTATAAGCAAAAGTTGAGAAAGAAAAACATAATGGAAGCCTATCAGATAATTAATAAAAATATTACTGTATTTAAGAATTTGAGAATGATTATGCCACTTTCCAATTTTCTTATGTTAGTAATTTATTTCTCTAATAGTTACTTATACTTTATTTTTAATTCATAGTTTGCTATATTTTTGGAAAGAATTTCCTAAGCTGCTTCAGCTTCAAGCTCCACATAATCTGGAAACTTTTCCATTTTGAAACTAAAGATTAACCATCAAGCCAGAAAGAACATAAAATATGTAAGTGAGCAGAAGATGCATTCAACAGAAGAGTAGAGCAGAGCACAGCCCATTTTCAGGAAGGAACATTAACTCCAAACTTCACTAGAGGGGCTAGAAATGAGCCAGTAGAGTTATGGAAGTCATCTTCTATAAAAAGACTATAAATAGCAATTGAATAGTTAATAACCAAAAATAAACTGGCCATCCACAGATACTTCTTCAACACTTCATTTTGATTTAAAATGTCTAAGTGTACATTATTTGACAAGTTCTTTGAAGAAGGGTCAAAGTATTTTTTCTACAGGTCACTGATTGGAAACTACACTTTTAAGTAAACCATACTTACAATATTGAGTCTGTAATTTCTAATTTAATTTTATGTTAAATCAAATGAAACTGAAATTTACAAAATAACTTGTCTATAGACTCTATCTATCTTTTTATGCTTTCTGATCATTTGAAATTGCACTTTATAGAAGATGGAAGAGGATAATAGCAAATAAAAAGACATCCCGTGTTCCTGAGTAGGAAGAACAAATATTATCAAAATGGCTATAAACTGCTATATGGATTAAATGCAATATCAATTAAAATCTTAATTGAAATAGAATACTTGACATAGCTAGAAAAAATAAACAGAAAAATTCATCTGGAACCAGAAGATGTCTCAAATAGCAAAAGGAATTCTCATCAACAAAGACATGGCAGAACTATCATGATCTCCAACTTGAAACTATACTACAAAGCCACAGTGATACAAACACCATGGTACTGGCAAAGAAATAGACCCAAGGATCAATGGAGCAGACTAGAAGATGCAGGAACAACTCCAGATATACTATGCGACCTCATCTTTGACAAAGGAATCCAATACTCTCAACGGAAGAAAGATGATAGTCTCTTTAATAAATGGTGCTGACTCTGGAAGCAGAGACAAAAGGATTGCTGTGAGTTCAAGGCTGGCCTGGGTTACATAGTGAGCTCAGAGCCAGCCTGAACTAAAAAGTGAGGCCCTGTCTCAAAAAATAAATAAATAAATAAAATAAAAATAAATAAATAATAAAATAAATAAATAGTGCTGGAAAAAACTAGGTTTCAATCTGTCAAAGATTAAAACAAGTCTTACATCTTTCACCATGCACTACACTGAAATCACACTAGAGCCTGGGGATTTACCTGAGTGATTCTGGTGTCTGTCTCATGAGTGCAAAGTCACAAGTTCGATCACTGGTACCAACAAAATTAAAACACAAACACTAAACCTGCTACAAGATATAGTAGGTAGAACTCTTGAAGACATTGGTATAGAGAAAGACTTTATGAACAAAACCTCAGTAGTGTGGGAACTAGCAGAGAGAATCAATAATTTATTACAATATAAACCACCAAAATTTAAAAACCAAATTCAAAAACAGGCATTTTTAGATGAAGTAGAAACAGCAAATAAACATGAACAAATGTTTAACAGCATTGGTCATTTAAGAGATGCAGATGAAAACAATATAGTCTGTCTCACTCCATAAAGAATGGCTGCTATCAAGAAATCAAAAAACAGCAAATGGTGGTGAGGCTGTGGGGAGAAAGGAACCCTACTTCACTGGAGGGAAAGCAGACTGGTACAACCACTATGGAGGTCAGTGTAGAGATTCCTCAAAAAACTAGAGGTCCTATTTGACTTTGCAATTTCTCTACTAGGTATATACATAAAATAATTAAAACATTCAATCAGAGTGACATATGCACACCATGTTTATAGTGGCACAATTTATAATAGCTAACTCTTGGAAACAGTCAGATGCCCATAAAGTGGAGACTGGTTAAAGAAAATGTGGTTTTTCTATTAAATGGAGTATTAGGCAGTCATTAAAAAGACAAATGAGACATGTATAGGTAAACGGATATACTTTGAGGCCATACTCATAAGTGAAATAAATAGGACACAGATATGTAAATATCATAGTATCTCTGCTATGGGAAACTGACGGCATAAATGAGGTGCACAGCATACAATAGGTGTTTTGAACTAAGAAGAAAGTATTCACAGTGAAAGGAGAATTGAGGGAGAAGTAGTGGAAAATGAAGAAGAGGAAGAAAAAATTTGATTGTAAAGAAGAAAAATGAAAACATAGATCACATATGTAGGAGAGTAGGGTGAGTTGTAGGGTGGGCAGATGAATGGGAAAAAATAGGCATCAAGAGGTATCATGTACAGGTACAAATTCTCAATGATGAATGTGATCACAATGTACACTAAAATGTACCAATAAACTCAATAAAGAAAAAAAAAGAAATTGTGTTTTATGACCTTAACGATGACAATTTGAGTTCCCTTATGACCAATAAAAACAGCAATCCAGAAATGACTTACGTATAGTCTGGTTTAGAACATGTTGATTTTATTTTACTTTTTATTGGTTTGTGGGTTTTTTTGTTTTTGTTTATTTGTTTATTTTTGCAGTAGCAGTGATCAAACTCAGGCCCTTGAACTCCCAAGAGGGGCTCCACTTGAGCCAAATCCTCAGCCAATTTTATATTTTTTAAAAAACAATAAATTTACATACAAAAATTGATCTCTCTGAAATTTTCTTACACAGAATTGGATAATGTTTAACTCAGTAAATAGTCTAACATTGACCATTACTTTTAGGCTTAGGGAGACAAATAATGTGCCCCTCGGGCTCCCCTAAAAAAGTTCCCTAGCGCTGGCGATCCTCAGCTGGGCCTCGGCGCCCTGGCTTCTGGGTGCCTCTTCCTAGTGCAGCCCACACCCAATGGCATAGATAAGAATGTGGCTTTTTGACCCCAATTAAAGCATTCCAGATGTAGAGCTGTGTTGGCTTCAGCACCACATATACTCCAATTAGATGTAGTGTGGGCTGAGGTTTTTTTCACAGCCTTGAATGCAAACTTCTCCCTTGATTCAAAACTATGCGCTTCCCTGCACCTGTACAGGGGTTGATTTAGGAACACTTGCTAATAAACTTGCAGAGTTCGACTCTCTGCCTCAGAATTTGCTTACCAAGGACTTGAACTTCAAATAACTGACTCCTTTGTAGGCTCATAATTTAAAGATATCCAAGAGCGCCATCCAAAAAGGGGCTGGCTTCCAGGAAGTCTGCTGTGTTCCGGGCCGTGGGAAGTGTGTTTTACAGAGAAGGCTGACTCACGGATGCATCTGCCTGAGGATCGGTGAAGCGCTTCTCTCCCCAGCTCGGTCTCTTGAGGAGCTACATGGGATTACCTCAGCACTAGAAGAGATGGGGCACCGGAAGCAAAAGCCTCTACAGTTCACAGTTCATTGGAACAGAGAAGAAAAAGACTGTAAGTTTCACATAGGCACAAAGGGCAAAGTCCAGAGTGAATGAATGTGACCCCCTCAGTGAGTGAGTCCTGTCACCCTCACAGTAACCCAGTCACCACCGGGGGATCTGTTGTAGGGTAAGATAAGTTACAAAGGGCTCAAGGAGATCTTATTTCATTGCCATATGAATTTTACCATAAACTATTTCAGCACTGGATGTTTCAGATCTGTTACTTCTTTAGCCTTTTCATTTTCTCCAATAGTTTCCTTAGCAATGGAAGAATTAAGAAGTAAAAGGTGTACAAAGAGTGATGAAAAGCAAAAAGTTAGCACATTCAGGACATTTATGGAGTTGTGTCCTATGCAAGAAGAAATATACCTAATATTCATAAGTAATCTATGTAATTACATATGTATTAAGTTCTCCCAGAAGGCAGAAACCAGG
>PVIR01040541.1:0-13287 GCA_004026965.1 Petromus typicus | reverse complement strand
AGCAGAATCTGAAAACATATTTAAAGATAGCCCATGATGGCAAATCCATGTCAGATAAATTCAATTATACCTAAAACAGAAGCTTCCAGATGATCCATCTCACTCAAATCTTACTATGGTTATGGAATTGGAAATAAACTGCACTGTGGACCACTTAATAGAAATGCACTCTCTCTTCAAACAGCAGAATAGAAAGTGGGCTGAGTGGTCTTCTGGTCACCCTGTCTGGAATGGACATCACACCCAGGAAATCTTCTGGGATGCACAGTCTCCAACTGCTACACCATCAACCACAAAGGCCAGTGGGAATGACACAGAACATCTTCATTTCCTCTCAGTAATCTACTAGCATTAACATAGCCATTTTAGAAAGTGGCAGAGAAAAAGTGTATACATTTTCACGTTTATGAATCTGCATAAATGTAATGAATGCCTCATGCAATAAAAGTCAAGTTATTATCTTCCCTAATTTGTGAAGGATTACAGATTGTTAATATTACTAATAACATTTCTGAAAATAGGTAAATATTGTTAATGATCACTCTACCTAAATGTGTTTGAAGTTTGGGTGAGGCAGATTTCATTCTTTCTTTTTTTTTTTTTTGACACACAGTCTCCCTTTTGTAATTCATGCTGGCCCTGAGCTCAGGTTCGAACTCATAGCAATCTTCCCACCTCTGCTTCCCAAGTGCTGGTTTGCAGGCATGAGCCACCATGCCTGGCACTGTGGTACATGGTTCTGATTGCTGGTGGGTGTGAGTCTCCATCCTCAGCATTGTTGTTTATGGTTACCAAGGATCTAATCTTGGCCCTTGCACTTGCAAGGCAGGTGCTGGAACCACTGAGCTAAATCTCCAGAACTGAGGCAGATTTCTTATGCCAACCACAGCCTTGCTCCCCAATGCCCTTACAGGGCAGAACACTGAAAACTTTCTGTTGTTTTACAACAAGTTACTATATCACAGAATTTATGAAAAAGTACACAGCCAACATACAACATACAAATGAACTTTAAAAGGAAATCCTAAACAGCAGGGTTAATCCATAGAAATTCTTTTAAAATTTGCACTCACTATTTGGAAGAATTGCACTCACTATCCAGAACAATCTGTTACAGACAAAATATTGAACATGTTGTCAACAAGAAGAGAGAGCCCATTAATCTGCAGGATATAGACTGGTTATGAAATAACACCAGTGAAAAGGAAATTCAAGCAGTAGTTTAAGAAAACAACTACTAAACCTTAATACTGTTGTTTCATTTATTATTTAAAGATATGCAATATTTTAATGGACTATATTTCAAGTACATGTTATTTTGTTATTTGTTGATAGAGAATAAAACCATATTGGTCTGGGCCAGAAATACGGTTGGTGTGATAGCCATGGTGGTCACTATATAGACTCACACTTCCTCATTTGTGAAATGAGTGTAAGAGATACTTCCATCTCAATATAAGGAAGGCATGTTCTGAATCTCTGAAAATTAGTGTTTATATTCCTATTTCCTATTCATATGCTTCTCACTCATTAATGAAGTCAGTGCTCTTTATGTTGATTGGAAGATGTTCTAAAACCAGGAAGACACACTAGATTGACAATGTTTAAGTCAAAGCTCCACCCTGAGAGTCTACTCAAAGGCCAGTACAGAACCTGGGAAGAGGGGCTTCTCTAATCAAGATTTGTGTCTGTAGTAGAAGAACTGGGTACATGGTAGGCACAACAAAATCATCTGCACCCAGAATTTTTATTTGTAGCCCTCAAATGTCAGTCATATAAAATTCCCTATAAAAGCAGCAAAAACTAGGGACCTACGTTCTGCCAATGGTTGAGTTCCTTCAGTTCTCTATAGTTTTCCCAGTGACTGACCAACCTACTTAGCTGAAAGCCCCAGAAAGGCACTAAATAAACATCTTAGCATCTGAGCTTTGGTGCTGACATAGTTCCAGAATAAAATTTTCAAGGGAAAAATATCTTTTTTCCCCTTGCAAACAATTATTATCTAATTTCAGTACATCACAACTATGTTTGCCATGGGGAATTAGTACCCAAGCCTCATAATCTCAACACAGTTTATTGTGTGCCACTTCTTTGCATGTTTGTCCCAGGCCACCATGACCTACATCTTCTCATTTTGGAATCAACACTTACGAGCCTGAGGTTTTACATGTTGTAAAATCCTGGTGATTCAGAGTGGCGTCCCATGGAGGTGACTCAGCCTCAGTTCACCTCAGCACAGATTTATCAAGCTGAAGGTGTTACCCATAAAGTGATGGAGAGAAAGGAACCCTCCATCTGTAGATTTCTTCCCAAACCCATTACCCCAGACTCTTTGTACCAAAAATATCAGACACATCTCAGTTGCTGGACAGTCTACAAACATCTGACCAGCACACTCGAAAACTGTCACAGTCGTGAAATCAAGCAATATCTAAGAAGGGGCCACTAAAGCCCTTTCTGGGTCTAAGCCTCAGGCCATGCTCCTACATGTGACAAAGCATGTGGGGCATCTGTTGTGATGCCATGTTTCATACAGAAAATCCACGATACCTTGAACGCAGGCCAACTTTGGGTTATGGTGGGAACAGGACCATTGCCATCGGACATTTCTGTCAGGTTCTAAATTTACTTTCTTAATTTTTTTTTGTGGTACCAGGGATTGAACTCAGGACCTTACAGCTGAGCTACATCCCAGGCCCTGAACATATCTTCTGAATCTCTCTGAACCAGTGTTTATCATGCTGCCAGAACACATGTGTAATGGTGACCTGCGTGATGATCCTGTAATGTACAATCCTAAGGCCTGTGTCCTCTTAAACTTGTAAATCCCTTTGAGAAACTTGTAAAATTATTTTTTGTAAAGAAACAGTATTTTTACTATAAGGAAAAATATGTCTTTACCACTGCAGGGTTGGCAACAGTTATCTGTCCTCCATGGTGACATCTGTCCTCCATGGTGACATCTGTCCACGTTTGCCTCAAACTCCCCATGGCACAGAAGACAAAGCCTCGGCTGCTCTTTGGCTCAACTTCTGGCTTAATGCCAGGACTGTGTCCTGGCATGTCGACTGGGCAGAAGAAAGACCCCACCCTGCCCCACCTCCATCAAGCTTCTGGCTCATGTGTGATAAATGCTCAATAAACCACTACATTAGGAGACAACTTGACTCTTGGGATCTTTGCTTGGCAGATGCATCAATTTCCTTTGGCTCCTCCAAGCCCCAGGATGGCCTAACTCAGAGGCCTTTGGGCCCTGAGGCTGGGCTACCTGTCTGCTTGTGACAGATTGTGACTGTGCTTAGTCATTTTTTTACTGCTTTCTCACACGCTCTAACCCAACAGCAATTTATTACCTTCACCTTCAATTATTTCTCATAGTTTTCTCTGAACAATAGCTGTGTTTCACATCTTATTCTCACATTCCACTGGCTCAGTTCTGCTCAGCCAAATGACCCCACAGAGACAAAGAGTGTGCAGCGAGCCCTGTCGCCTTCACCCACTGAGGGCGCAGAAGGAGCAGAGCGAGCGCTCAGCCAGAACCTGTGTCTGTTCACCACAGTGTGGCTTGTGGTGTGAGTTAGGATGGGTTAGGAAGAGGCTAGCGGGTCTGGCAGGCCCTCACACAGAGGTCAGAGCTTCTCCTGCACTTGAAATATACACCTCGGTTATGTGAGGAGTCACCACTTGTTGATGTATAAATAGCAAATGGTTTTATTTTTCTGGGAACTGAAACCTGCTGTGATTTGTCAAACTTTCCTGTCCTGCTGAGTGGTTGGTTTCCTTAATGACAGCTCAGTCCAGCTTCTCAAATTTCGAAAGACTTTGTTTAGGAGAGCGCTTCTTCCAGCTGTAGGATTTCACACTTGTGGGTTTTAAGAGCTCATCGTCATCTCGTCAGTCCTCTCATCTCTCAGCAAGCAGTAGGAGCAAGAGCTGCTCTGCTGCAGCCTCCACCTTTCTTTCATGTCTAGAATTTGGAAAATGACAGGAAAGGACAAAAAGAGTGGCCTCCAAGGGATCTTCCTTGATGTCTCCTTTCTAAGATGGTCTCTGCCAACCCAGCTCCTGGAAGATGAGGACATCGCTGCCTTAAACAGGAGCTCAGACCACAGCACCTGCTGTGATCACCAGAGGCTTTTGGAAGTAGAGCTAAATCCTCCAGCTGACCACCTCTGTGGCCTCAAAGATGCACCTGAGGACACACACCTGCCCAATGCTGAGTCCCAGGCAGGTAACCCCACTGCTCTCACGTCTCACAGTGCAGGAAGTGGATGCAAGCTGGCCCCACAGTCAGCATAGGCATCCTGGGCAGAAGCGATGCTGTCCTCACACCATGCCTGCACCCTTGGCCCCGCTGGGGACACTCATGACCGCAGAAACAGAGTATGTGCTTGTCCTCCTACCTCTCTTTTGCCTAGAAAGAGAGTGAGGAATGGTTTCTGCTTGCAGGGAACTCCCCAAGGCCATGTGACATCCTTCCTGTCCTCTTGCCTAAGGAGGGTGGGCTCTGGCGGCCATTCCTGGGCACTACACCTCACATCAGTGCTAAGTCCAACCCCACAGATAGCAAATCTCTTAAGTGAGAATGTGATTAGAAGAATGGACCCCACTCCCATTGCCAGAAAGTAGAAGATGCGCCCCCCCAGACTCCACTCACATTTATACAGACATTTCTGCAGTCTCAGCCATGATCCAGAGTCCAACCCCAAATAAATGGTGATTTGGGTACTAGGAGAAAAATAATGTAGCAGGGCCCACAGATTTCTATAAGAATCTCTTTGCTCAATAAAAGACTTTCCTTTAGTTTGCAATGGAATGCTAAGTCCTCCCTGTATTTGGTTCTAAGCCTATTAGTTTCCTTCCTTTCAACAGGCACTGTTTTAACTAGATAGTGCTAAGCCTTGTGTTCAAGCTAGGGGCTGACAATGCCAGGTCTTATTAACACATACTTGTTCCTAGCAGTCTCTTGCGGTTTGACAGAGATGATCCTGCTTAGCCATTCTCAGTACAAAGCCCTCATACTTTACTTAGGAAGAAATTAAGAAATATTAGATGAAATGAAGTCTAGCTGAACTGAAAAAAACAGGCTGTCATTCCAATTGCCTTTTCTTCATTGCAATGTGTTAATATGCAAATTTCCCAACATGCTCTGTGGTGGGCAAATTAAATGGAACAAACTGATTGGCTTGAAAGCCAGGTACAAGATAAATAAAGCACACTTGTGTGTGTGTGTGTGTGTGTGTGTGTGTGTGTGTGTGTGTGTGTCTGAGTAGGACATGGAGGTATGACGCTGGGTGCTCTGTCTGGCCCATTGCCTCTCCTCTCAGCCACTGTTCCCGTACTGTTTCCTGGCTGCATCAACTGAGCTTTTTTGTCCCTGTGTCTTCTGCCATGTTGCTGCTGCATTTTCACCTGATAACCATGCACTGATGCCCCAGAAACCATAAGCTGAACTGAACCTTCCTCCTCCAACTGTGAGTGTCAGATATTGTATCCCAGGTACAGAAAAGCTGCTAACACATGATCACATTTATTGAGTTCAATAAACTAGGAGTTTAGCAAAGTCACAAGGAAGTACTCAGCATTCTAAACAGCCTTCCTTCAAGGGAGCTTATAATCAAATGTCAAAGATTCCTTTCACCCATAGACCTCATTTTGCACTAAGTCCTATAATTTGAAGAATATCCCATAAAATTAGAGGGTACCCTTCAAACATGCCCTATATTAAGGCTTTCAAATGAAGAGTAACATATAAAAGCAAATCTCTGCTTTTTACTGAAATATATGTAACATAATTTAGACAATAAATAACTAACACATATTTACAACAGATATATGAAATGCAAATATAGGTAAAACCAACACCTGCCTATGATTTTTATTCCTTTAAAATCCTGCAGATTTCATTACATTCACAATGAAATCTGTGACTTTTCTTGGTCATTCCTTACATTTGTGTCCTACCATCTCCAATTTTTAAATGCAATTTATAATATGTTTACCTATACATCATGGTTACAGCTCATCCATTCTGGACGACCACATGGGCTCCTGAAATATACATATAGCTTAGATTACAGATCAAGTGGGCCCGATTGGAGGTTAGAGCCAGGGAATTATTTTAATTTTTAGTAATGTTGGAAGAACCAATTATCATATTCTTTAACACACTTTATTTAAAATTTCATTTTAAGGAAATGGGTTGAAGGTCAGAAGGCTTGGAAGAATGACTCTTGTGGATACTTCACCTGACTCCATCTCTCAGCTACCTGTGCCCACATGGATGCCCAAAGGTACACCTCCATGTGGCCATTTGTTGCAGAATTTACTCCTTTATCATCAAGTGCTGGAGTGCTCCAATCAGAATGATATGCCCCACTGCAAAGTCATGCTCAAGTATCATTCAGCCGTGGTTTCTTTCTAAACTGTCTGATTTCACCATGAGAACCTCAGGACCTTTCTCATCCTCCATCATCACATTGCATCGTGGTGTCCAGGTTTCATTTCTCTTCTACATGGGCTCTTTCTCTTTTATGTGTACAGACAATTCCTAAACATCTGTGGTATTAATATTTAAAGGCACTTAGTAAATTATCCATTTATGTTCAGCAGCCCAATTTAGAACAGAGTATGAGACTGAGGTAGTATTCAGAATCATGGACAAAAAAGAAGTTCACTTTCCATGCTAGTCCTGAGCACATTACAGAATGAGGCTTTGAGCCTGGCCTTGCACAGCTTGGCCAGGAAACTGAGGCTGCCTTTGGACAACTCAGTGACTTGTAAAATGAAGGACCCCCCCCAAAAAAGAGGGAAGCACAGGATCTCAAATTCTTGGTTCCTGTCTCAGGATTCTAAAGACAAAAGAGGACCCGGCAGAAGTCAGGCAGACGACTAGCTGGCATGCCTCCACATGGAAAGGCACCACCAGCACACAGAGCTCCTCCTATTCTGCACACATGTTCTCCGCCTGCTGCAGACCTGCTCCTGACCAGCCTGGGCCCTGACATGTATGCTCTAGGAACTCACCTCATCAGCTCTGGTCATTTGTCATCTGCAATGATGCTATCTCCCTGATTGCAAAGAAATAAAGAAATATCCTTCCCCACACTCAAGAAGCTCTAATCTCCCTCCTAGAATCTTCAAGGAGGAAGGTAAGATCCTGACCAGTAGTGGCAGGTCCTTTAACCCACGACAACCTGGCACAGCTCTACCATGGCATCCAAGGAAGGCAGAGGAAGCAAGAAGTGATGCCCAAACCACCTACAAGGCAGAATATCCTGTACAGTGTGTGGACCATACACTACATTCTCCAAGTTACTATCTCAAGAAAAAAAAAAAAAGAACAAAAGCAACAGTCCACAACCACACTAAAGATTACTTAACTTTTGGCATATATGCCAAAAAAAAAAAAATGTAGCATAGACACTGTAAAAGGGGTCCTGTTGCCCCAACAAAAATGATGCATGCTATGGAAAGATAGGAACTATAGTAAATATACAGACAGAGTATCAAGCATTAGTTCATGGAAGTCAAACAGACAATGAACAATCTGAGAGAAGTGAAAATATTTAAAATATTTAATGACCATAATTAATGGAAAATATTTTAAATTCTTTCTGGAAAATAGCTTATTTTTAAGTAACTGATAGAGGAAAATTATGCCAATGATAACTGATTTTAGGTTTTGTTGGTGACAGGAATCTCATGAGCATAATTCTAAAATGACACCCTAATTATCCATGTCTTACCCTTATCCTTTTGGGGCAGAAGAAAGATGCTTGAATATAATGAATGCCACCACAGTTATTAGATTAAATGACAAAGACAAAAGGATTGTTTTCCAAGTGGATTTAAAGTCCCTAGGCAATTGATATTCAAATAATTGAAAGACCATCCTAGTAGGCCTACCCCAATCAGGTGAACTTTATCAGTAATGAGCTAAGGTGCTTGAAGCAGCAGACTATCTGTCTCCCCTGCTGTCTTCAAACAAATTAGACCACAGACTCAGCTGTCAAATGGACATGGATTCTGCTGACACATCAGACAGTTGGGGGTGGATCCTTTCCTAGTCAAGCCTGAGGAAGAGGTGGCAGCCCGAGGATGCCACAGTTCTAGCCTGACGATGTCTCATAACAACCATGCTGTGATCAGACTTCTCACTCTCAGAAACTAAGGTGGCGGACATGCGTACTGAGGCACTGATTCTGTACAACCTCACTGTGCCGTGAATATCGGCACCACAGTTTTTAGTTGTCTTTACACACTGATTCCATCAGTCTTTCTTGCTCTTGAGTGTGCACACAAAATAAAAGTTAAAAATTATCTTTGATTACAGTTGCTCTAGTTGTAACATGCTCTACAGTCATGTTGCACTTTCCAATAATGATACAACCTGAGAAAGTGCTGCTCTCGATCTCATCAACATGTGAACATCATGCAGAAACCCAGAGGATTACCACACGGCAGGGGACCACATCACATGCAATCCTTCAGTCCAGTATAATACAGGGAGGCTACTGTTTCCAGTGCATGACACTACATAGTTTTTGTCTAAGAATAGAATAGTAAATAATGGAAATTAAGTTACTTGAAGCAATGAATGTGTGCCAACACTGCAGTATTTTGACATACGTAGAAGATGAATATCACTGTGTATTAGTCAAAACTAGGAGTAGTTATTAAATATTTCACAAGCCATTCTTTGGAAGTAGAATATACAGAGGTTCTGAAAGTATATGTAGTCAGAATGGCTAACATCAAGAAAACAAAAACTAACACTCTGGAAGCTATGGGGGGCATGAATTTTTCTACATTGTTGGTGGAAATGTAAACTAGTAAAACTGTTACAGAAATAAGTATGGAGAGACCTCAAAATACTGAAAACAGAATTTCCATCCAACCCAGCTATGACTCTCCTGGGTACAGTCCAGAAACTATTAAAGATAGTATACATATTGGCAGATGCATATCCATGTTTATAACAGTGCAATTTATAATATCAAGCTCTGGAAAAGCATGTATTGGCTACAAAGGAGAATGAAATCCTGTCATGTGCAGAAAAAAGTATGGAGCTTGAGACCATAATATTTAGTGAAATAAGGACACAAAAGGTTAGATATTACATAACTTCTTTTACATGAGTAACCTAAATCATGTCTAAATAAAAGCATAAAATAAAGGAGAGATGGTTGAAATCACAAAGAGCATTTTTTTATTTTTTGTAAATACAGAAGGAATGCAAGGGGGTAAAATGATCAGACATAATGCAGATATGTTACATGTATGTACTGGTTTCCCAAATGAATGTCATATAGTGCAGACATGAGCTAATAATAAATAAGGCTTACTGCTATAATTAAGAATTTTGTTTATAAAGAAGAACATACATCACTATAAAAGAAAGAAATATAAATAACAATTCCTGCAAAATGGTAACAGTTCTCCCAGATCTCAACCAAATCAATTCCTTCTGCAAGATCACTTGATACTTGCTCAAACAAGAAATGCTACTCTAGCCATGAAAAGGATTTTAAGGATCTTTAATAACCAAACTTTAAATATAAAATGTTATTTCAAAAGATTAAAGTCCAATTAAAAGGAAAAAATATGAATTGGTTATGGATTGCATGTTTTATCAAAATAAGTCTATACTGCTTAACACTATGGAAGAAAGAAATGAAAATGTAGTAACATATTGTTGGGGCACAGAGAGAAAGTGTATGATAAAATGCATCCAGTGTCCCACGGTTATAGGTAAAATAGTAAAAACATTGTAACTAGTATAAGTTCATCTCACAGAAGGAATCAACTTGGCAGAGATATGGGTGAACTCTTATTTTGCAGAACACTGTCCCAGGTGCTGCATTCAGGATACTCCATCTCCCCAGCCAGCACATGCATCCTGTAGGTGCACACATGTAGAAGGACAGGCACAGGGCCACACAGAAAAGGCAGGCCACCCGATGGGCCATGGACACAGCTCTGTGGACCAGACCCACCCCAGAGAACCAGCTGCCTTTTCCTTCTCAGTGATGAAGACACACTTCTATGGCTATCATGATGCCATTTTAGCAGAGCAGACTGGAAGATTTTGCTCATGCTCTCAGAAGGGAACTCTCACATTTGCATAGTTCCTGGAGATGTCTTTCTGTTGCTCTATTAATTTATTAACACTTTTGAAAGCAAGGCAGCCTCCCAAGATGCTCACCATCGGCTAAATCATTGAGATGGTTATAAATAAAGCATCACACCTTCAGTCCCTCGGTACCTGACCTAGAAAACTAAATGCAGCTGATTTTCCAGTGAGATGTTATGAAAATTAATTGATGTTGATAATTCAATTCCTTCTTAAACTTAGGAATTGTGAATCAAGACAGATAGATAAAATGCTTTCCACTCCTAGACAGAACAGAAATAACACAGGCAATGGGACATGGTGCTAGGGATCAGGCATAGCATTAAGGCAGATTAATAGTTTATTTCAGACTACAAAAAACTAAACTACATTAGAAAATGAAATTTTCCTGAAGATTTCTTTCCTTCAAACATTTCCATGTTTTTCCTCAAACAATACTGGCTTAATTATCTAAAGTCCTGACATCTCTGCTAAGAAAATAAATGCATGAGTCTCAAGGAAATATTCTATTGTCATATTTTTGTTACAATATTTCCTCTAAGGTTGGAGGTTCCTCTAATCAACTTGGAGGTCAGGAAGGATAAGAATATGAACATGTCCCAAGGTAGTCTACAGTGCTGTGTTTAGATTCTTCACACAGCCTAATTGCTTCAATCCTAAAGTCATATCGTATCAGCATCATACTTTCTCCCAGAGCTGGAGCTGACCATCTGTTTGTGATGTTACACACAGAACCATCCCATCATTCTGATGTAGAACTTCTGGATGACATAACCATGAGTAAACTCCTAAAACCCTGAAATGTGGAGAAAAGCGTGCCTTTGTTATAAATCTATAATTTTTTTCAACTTATACAATGATATCTCTCCACAATACTCCAGATGAATAGAGCAGAGACTGTTAAAAATCAGCACCATTAAACAATATTCCAGTTAAATAGAGTTAAGATTATAATGGTTCATGTATAATTAAGATGTAGTAAATGTCTCACACTATATTATCAACTCAGCAAAAGACCCAAATTCTAACATAAATCATAGTTACCATAAGTGTAACTGAAACAATAACTGTGATTCATAATTTATTAAGCCCTATATTTCAGTTATTCTTCTAGGGAATTACTTATATGCCAACACATTTAGTCACCACCATAGCCACATCACAAGGTAGATTCTCCATACATGACTTTTCAATAATCTGCAATTGACAGGTTTGTTATACATGCCACTCTGAAGTTTACTTTTTATTTCTAAGTTGGCTGGGTTTTGAGCATTTTAAGATTTTTAACTAACAGAAAGTATTATAGGAGAACACTTTGAAATATCTGACTGCTTATATTGCAAATCACTGGACTTCACACAAAGTCCTACCTGTAATAATGACTCTGGGAGTGTGGACATATGCCTATATATATATATCAGTGTGCACAAGGATGAACAAAACTCACTCTATGTTTAAGAAGAAGCACAAATAAAGGTTATTTTCAGTAGCCTTTGCAGTAGCAATAGGTTAGCACCATCTCTGGACTCATCTCTCAAAAGGTAACCCCTGGCACCATCCTGAGGGCCACTGTGGGGGGAGGGCTGATGCTCAAGTCTCTGATGCTTTAATAGCATGGGGATTTAAATAGTGAATTATTGCAGAGGTGATGGGGAAAAATTGAGGGGTAGGGTAAGGAGGACAGCCTGAGATTTTCTGCTTATATTAGAGAATTTACTCATCTTTATAGATGGGAGACACTCATCTGAGCTCCAAGCTTCCCAGGATTACTCGGCCTTCTCCAGGCTGAATGAGTGGGTCCTAGAATCACCAACTAAAGAGGATTACCCATGATAGGGGTCACTCACCTGACACTTCAATTATTTACTTGATATACACAAACCTAACGTTGGGCGCCACTTGCCATTATGTTTTTTTGGTGGGTAATGGAAACTCACACTAGTAGGATGAGTGTTCAGACCCACCTCATTTCAGAGAACAATTTTGCTTTTATTGCAACATACACACACTTATACAGCAAACAGCAGAGAAAGTAACCATACGGGTCAGGTCAGTCACAGATTGGTTGAAGAATGAAGAGAGGTGGTGGTTGTGGATTGATTGTGTGGTTTTGGCTGAGGGAGGAATCATGAATAAGCAGGCAGGGCTGAACTCCAGCCCAGCCAAGCCTGACTTCACAAAGTCCTACCTTTTACTAAGGACTCTGGGAATGTGGACATATGCCTATGTATATTTGTGTGCACAAGGATGAACAAAACACACTCCGTATTTAAGAAGAAGCACAAAGGAGTATATCTACAAAGATTATTTCCTGTAGCCTTTGTAGTAGCAATACGTGTGATATGTTTGCATTTTGTTTGGGGTACATTTCTATTTCCTATTGAGAATGTGTTCCAATTTTAATGTACTTTCATGTAAAATGGAAATAAATGAATGTGTATTAACAGGGCTGTATAAACTAACAAGACCTATTAGCCAATGAATTCTCATTAGTGGTTGCTATGTAAAATGTATCTTCCTTGCAGTGTTTGGCTTTGGTAGAAGATAGACTTAAAATCCAACGATATTTCTCTTGTTCAAATAGCATTTGAAACTGTTTTTAGATTTAAACCAGAAGTCATGATATGTATATCATGATTTCAGGATTTTAGATTTTTGCAGTCTATTACAGTTATTTCCACCATTAAGTTTAATCACTCCTAACTTCTTGTCATAGACAGTGCTTAGGGCCCTTGGCACTATGCAAAGTTCTCTCTGACAGCTACCACTAGCCAAGCAAAGATCAAGCTACTGCAATTGTATATAATGTTTGTATTTTAAAAATATATCAGCCTCAGTCAATTTAGGATTATGTCTTTGCTATGAAGACAGACGGATATCCAATTTTACTTTGCCTTTCATACAAACAAAAAAATTTATTGTTGATAAATTTTGATGAATTTATCAAACAGTACTTCTAAAGTTCCTTTTTGTTTCACTTACTGTCCTTCAGAGAAGCTTACAAGATGAGTGTCCCCTGTCTCACCCTTTCAGGTGATCTAGAAGTGAAAGTTGCTTCTTTTAATATTAAATTTCTTACCCAGAGCCACTCCCACCAAGTATTTTTTGAGCATGCAATGCAGAAAAAGCACGATGTTGAACTGGGCATGCCC